>JAWNLB010000090.1:4792500-4987500 GCA_035041595.1 Drosophila basisetae
GGTGTTCAAACGTAGCAGTAGTGGTATTGGTTGTATAGTGCCCCCATGCCGGTACCGATACCGGTACCGGTACAGCCGCCAAGCTGTGACTGCTTACCCCCTGCCGGGGTGTGTGCAACTGACCCAACGTGTGTTGTCTGTCCGTCTGTCTGTCTGTCTGTCTGTGGCACTGACTGTCCCACTGTCCGTTTGTCAATTGCAATGCGCCGTCGTCGTTGGGTGTTTTTTTTTGTTTTTTTTAGTGTTTTTTTTTTTTGCATGTGACTCTGTGACGAGAATTGTCCGTGCTGGCTGGGAACACTGAGAACTGAGCGCTGTGAGCTGAGTGAGGACTGGGTACTTGGGGCTGGCAAACCAGTTTTGACAGACACAAGTCTTGAAACGTCTTTTTAACTGATTCTGTGTGTTGTTTTTAGCAGCAGCAACAAATATGCACAGATACAGATATACAATATATATAATATATATATATACATATATATATAGATATATGTATATATGCTTTCTGAGCGTCCAGCCCGCACATTTTATTTAAGTATTATTTTGGTTTTTTTTTTTGTATTTTTATTTATTTTATACACCAAAAACGCCCGCTGCATTTTGTTGGCTGCATATAAATGAATTGTATATTTGCTGGTGTTGTTGCTGCTGCTGCTTGTGCTGATGTTGCTGTTTGTTTTCTTTTTTGTACAAGTTGCTACAGTTCTTTGTGCCGATTGTTGGCTGTTGGATTGTTGTTGCCGATTGTTGGCTCGTCGTGGTTCGTGTGTGTCGCAAGCTGTGTGAGTGACAAATGACAAAACAAAAACCTGTCGTGGGCTGTGTGCGCTGTGCTGTGTGTGATGATGATAAAGATCTCGTTCGCTTCCACTGCTACACTATTCTCGTCGTTGTTATACAGGGTGCCGCTTGAAACAAATTGCAGCTGGCTGGAATGGATGGATGACTAAATGACTGACTGACTGACTGACTGACTGACAGACACACCGATCTCACTGACTGACTGACTAACCGACTGACTCAAGTTGGCTTAGTGCACTACATTCAATAGAAAGCGACGCTTTTGCCCCATTGGTAATTAAGATTGGCTAAGGCTAATTGCACATTGATTGACTTTTGTTGTACGTATTTGTCATTTGCCGGCCGTGTGTCATTAGTCCAATACCAGAGACAAGTCCCAGTTCCAATCGCACACACAACTCTAAATGACTTTTCGACTTTTTGGGGGCCTAAACCACACATTTCTCAAGGCCCGAAAGGGCTCAAGCTACGTATTCTTTGAACGTTTCGTTCTTATTGTTGTTGTTTGTTGTTTTTTTTTTTTTTTATAATGTTTTGCATAATTTCTTACTTAAGACTTAATTGAAAAAAATAAGAAGGAGAAAAAAGAACACAAAAACAACAACCACAAAAAAACAAAACAACAAAAAAAACAACAAACTCTGATGACGGGTTTAGCTCAAAGCCGGGCTTTAGCTGCTTCGGTTTTTGGGCTTCAGTTTGAGTCTCAGTCAGAGTCTCGGACGCTCCACGCTTCGCTGCGCATTTGCCTAATTAATTTTCTTGGCACAGCAGCGCAGCAGTGGACAAGGGACGGATTGGAGTGAGGCGGGTAGGTGAAGGGAGGGGAGGGCAGGGCGCAGACATTAATTACGACCACGTTGAGGAACAACTTCCATTAAGACAGACGCCGACACACACGCACCCAAGCCAGCGAGCAAAGCTAGCTATCTAGTCAAACTCTTGCATATTATTTGAAATTAAAACAAATTAGGCAACCTGTAATTTTTCCATTTAGACTATAAAGTGTGTCCAATAATAAAGTAGGTGTTTGCTTGTTGCTGCATTCCCAAAATTATTTATATAACTGCGTCGAGGGTTAGTCAGAGGGGATAGGGGCAGGGGGCAGGAGGCCTCCACACCTCATGAATTAAGAACAAAAGCAGCGCCGCAAATGAATGCGTTGCATTGTGCGGCAACTCGCAATGCAAATCTATCATAGGTTCTTTTTGTTTTATTTTATTTTTGGTTGTTGTTGTTTGTTGTTTGTTGTCTCTTGGACAAACACCTGCTCAGGCAAACACAACAAGCCACCCCACCGCACTCCACCTCAAACGACAGCGACAAATGTTGGTGCTCCGTTCGGTCTCTCATATCTTGAGTTTTGTAAATGCTATGTCACACATCCTGTCGGTCGGCATTTTCTGTGCTCATTATCTATATCTAAAGCTATGCAAGCGGTTTTCACATGTTACAATTTTGATTGGCAATTAATGCAAGTTTTGGCCACGGCCAGCTGCACCGCAGTTGTCACAGCTCTTGTTCGATGTTGTGCTTTAATTTAGACATTTGCAAAAGAGATATGACCACAAGCTGTGTGTCTCTGTGTGTCTCCAGTCGGAGCCTGCATACAAGCTCAATAAAATGTCAACACAAATGTTGGCAACTTTGTTTTATTTATATTTTTATTTATTTTTTTTTTTCCTATACCCTGCTCAGCCTATTTCTAACGGGCATGCACCATATAAACTGGATCAGTCGCAATCAGCGCACAATTAATAAATCAACAAGCCAATTTGCTGTTGATCACTAAATGTTCAAATCTATACCAGTTAGAGAGTATCTGCTAGTCTTGACTGAAGCGCACTTGAGCTTGATTTTTTTATTTTCTTCTATTTTTTTTTGTTTGCAAGCTATTGATTTATGGGTTTTATGGGTGGTCGTTGGGGTTGGTGATAAATGTTCGTTGCTTGGCTAACAGTTAATTGCATGACTGTTGGGTTTTTTTTGCAGCACGTTGTTCGATGATGGCCAAGCAATGAGCAATACAATTTGCACAGATTGCACTCCATGCGGAAGATTAAAGATTAGGTTTTTAATCATGTATGCATATCAAGCTGATAAGCTGCACTTTCTTTACATCCAACTGATGACAATTAACCATAATTTTCTTTTAATGTCTAATTAGCCACTTAATAACCTCGAACCTCGAACGTATTGCAATGCCTTAAAGATTAACTTTAATGTATAATACTTAAGTACTTAATCAATGTTTACTTACTTTTTCTAACTCTAAAAGGTGAAACCGAAGCACTTGTATTGCTTGCACCATCTGCAAAGAGAGCGACATAGAAAGAGAGGGGAATATGAGTTTTGCATATCACAAATAATAATAAAATTCATAGCCGTAAAGAGTGCTGCTAAACAAATCGTTTGACGCCCCGGAACCAACCAACCAAATGCAGACACCATAATCCACACACACACACACACATACAGACACACACCGACACAGGGCATACACAAGTGAATCGCAAGAGCGCCAACTGTTAGGGTGACCAGATGCTAATTAAAACGTCAGTTTGACATTTGACATTTTTACGATGCTGCTAACTGGTGTGGCCGCTGCTGTTGCTGCTGCTTCAGTTGCTGGTGCTGCTGTTATAGCTACTACTACTGTTCTTGCAACAGCAGCAGCTGCAGCCGGCAAAAACTTTAAAGAATTTCATTTAATGCCAAGCAGCGGCCAACTTTACCGCATAGTAAAATAATAACATATAGAAAACATGCTATAAACATTTTTATAGCACATGCATAGCAGTGTTTGTATGCCCGAACCACCAAAAGCATTTTTTTTTATATTTTTTATTTTTGTTTAAGTAAGTGTTACTAAATGCACTTTTAAATGTTCAAACATGAACTCTCCAGAGCGTTGGGCACTCAGTCCAGCAGCAGCGGCAGCAGCGGCACCACAGAGTGGTGGCATGCCAAAATGATTTATGGCCAAAGTACGCAGGCGCACACGGCCATGGCCGGATCAGAGGAGGCCAACAGCAACAAACCCAGGCTGTCCAGCTGTCTGTTTGTGTGTTGCTGCCTGGCATTCCATGAGTATGTACTACAACTAATAAACTAATCTGCAAGTGCATAAAATTAGGGCCACCGCCAGAGATTTCTCTGCTGCTGTTTTGCTAGCGACTAATACGCCATAAAACCAGCGACATTAAACGCCAGCAAACAGCAACAGCAACAGCATCTCAGTTGCTGTTGGCCCTGCTCGACTGAGTGAGTGAGTGAGTGACACATTTACGACTAAGCAGAGGCCGCTTTGGAGTTTATACAAATGCAGTCGCAATTAAAATTAGTTTTGCCCCTTAATTTCTTTATATGCAACAGCAACAGCCTCCGAAACAGCAGCAGCAACAATCGTTGACGCGATTTGTGCAGCCCAATTGCATGGCTCGTTTTGCACTTTTTGCACTTTTTGCACGCAGCATTTCCGTCTTGATTTACATGCGCTCCAAAAACTGCCTTGGAATTCGCTGGTTTCTGACTCATCCGTTGCCATGCCAAGTTAAACTGTGTGCCAAAAACCACAGGAATACCTCACGTTGTATATCCAATTTAGAGTTTTTCAGTCAGTTGTATTAATACCGATTTACTAAAACTGTTTGTGTAATTGTTGAAGCTAATTTGTTTAACCTCTCAAAAGATTGATGAATTCAATGATATATCAGAGGAATTTATTTATTTTTTAGCAGAACATATGCAAATACAATTAGCATAGACATCTTTGAGGTATTTCTGTATATTGATCGAGACCAAGTGCTGACTTGCATGTTACATTTTACATGCTCAAAAATATCTTTTAGTTGTTGGCATTAGATATCATCATTAGCGATTAGCATACTTTAAGAGTCTTTGTACACTTGTTGTCCTACAACAACAACAACAACAACCACAGCAACAGCAGCTGATCATCATCACGAGCGTGGCAGCAACAACAACGACATGATGCTGTTGATGTTGATGATGATGATGATCACGCCATGATCGCCGTCAAGGTTGCCTCGATGGCATTTGCCTTTGCCTTGGGGCTCTCTGACTCTCGACTGCCCAGATCTGAATGCATTTAACTAACCCACAAGCAAGCACGACGACGACTTTATTGTTGTTGCTGTTGTTATTATATGCTGCTGTTGCTGCTGCTGCTGCTGCTGTTGCCGTCTTCTTTTGCACACCCAAAGGCTGCCCATTTAGAGAGTGCAAAAATGTCATATGCATCATTAAATCGTTCTGCTTCATATTGTAGTCGACGTTGAGAGCATCGGTCGTTGTCTCCTTCCCCTCCTCCTACCCCCCCCCCCCCCCCCCCACACACACACCCAACACCCCGCACCCCATACGTTTTTAGTTTTTTATTGCCATACCCAGCACCTCCCCATCCGTTACGATGCTTCTTATCCCCCATCCTGGGCGCATGCAAAAATCAAAATGCGTGCGAGTGAAAATGTATGGCAACGCTGTCCAATAAAATGACTTAACAACTTAGTCCGATGACGCTATGGATGCGGATTTGGCTGTGGATGCTCGGACTCGGACTCGGAACGCGGACAGCTCGGACAGCTCGGACGAACCGCAAAAGTGAGCAAACAAATGCTCATAAATTGCCGCGGCTGCGGCTGCTGCTAAATTTGCTGTGATTTATTCTAAATAAAAGAAAATTATTCAATTGTTGTCATTGTTTTGGGTCAAGGTGATCGCACAGACACAAACAAAGACACAAACAATCGTACAACACACACACACACACACACACACACAGACAAACACATACAAACACTTGGTTGGGGCATGATCTTTTTGGCATGTTGCTGGCAGCAACATTGTTGCTGGCCGCATTTTGTTAAGCCTTTTTACTTACCAGTGAATCGACTTCGGGATCTGCGGTATAGTAGGGTTTCTGTGATCTTATCTGAAATGAGAGGCGGCGAGCGAGAGAGAGAAAAAGAGAGAAATAGGGTATGAGTACGGTATATAAGAGTAAAATGCATTTTCAAATCGTTGCAAATATATGCATAGGCAAGAGTGGCAGCTGCTGTTGCTGTGCTGTTGATGTTGCTGTTGCTGTTGCTGTGCTGCATCTTGACGAAAGGCACAGCAGGCAGGTGGCAACTGTGCAGCACCGAGTACGACTCCGTGACTAGGTCGCCAGTGTTTTTGTCTGTGTCGCCGCTGTTTTATGATGCCAGCTCACAGTCCAAGCGATAAGCGCTCTGCAAGCAAAATACTACAGTATAAACCAGGCAACAGCAACAGCAACAACAGCAGCAACAACAACGACAACACACTGGTTACCAAAACACAGCATGGGAAACGCAACATTTGCGTAAAATTTGCTGTTGCTGTTGTTGCTCATCAGAGCAGAGGTGACTCGCTGTGACCATAAAAGTGATTCTCGTTTTTTTTTTCGTTATTTATTTTTTTTCATTTTTTTTTTATTGCAAAAGGCAACAGAAATAAACCACACACTTAGATAAAAATCACAAAAGCAATATGTGGCTAGATAAAATAGAAACACACACACAACAAAAATGGCCACACACACGATGAGCGACCAAAATGCGACAGAAGGTCAAATAAATGCTGCGAATTATTTGTTGATTTTATTATTGTTGTTGTTGTTGCTGTTGCTGCTGTTGTTGCTGTTGTTGCTGTTGTCGCTTTTGCCATTAGTGAAGATTGCTGTTGCGGTTGGCTCTCACGGAACTACATGTATACAATGCCATACCAAGCCATATGGAACTGAACTCAACCGAACTGAACTGTGAGATCCCAGCTTGGGTCGTTCTTCTATACATAGATAAACAACACACATAAAAAAAATGAGCTACACCCGCTGCGAAATTGTATATTGACTCAGATCATGGTGTCGACCTTGTACTTGCGTTCATTACTGTCTTTTATTTCTAGTTTTATTTTAGTTTTAACTTTTGTATCTTTGGCCCGGCCAGAGACCACCCAATGAATAACTGTGCAAGGCTGCGCAGCAAGCGTTCAGCGAACAGGCTATAAATCTGTAGATAGAATCTGCAAAGATCTACAGAGATCATCAATGTTATTGCTTTGAACTGTGACCTCTTTAAATTTGATTTGTCCTTATGGGTAGAGTCTGATTAAGGATCGTTTGAATCAAAAAAAAAAGAAGCAATATGTGAAATATTTTAAGAAAACATAGCTTTTCTTTAGGCTGCAGATCTGTGATTGCGACTGTGAACTCGTTAAGTTTAGTTTGTCAATTTGGATTTAGATTTCGAAGCGTTCTCAACTTGCCATATTTGTCATCATTTAGCTGGTAATTCTCAGTGGTAGACACGCTCGACTACTTGATACTCGCCAGTATCGTAACGGCAATTTGAATCAAGTGAGCCATAGACGACTAATAATTACTATGTTGCAGACAGCCGATAGCAGACAGCCGACAGGCAGCCAGCAAGCAAGCAGATCGAATCAATGGCAAGGAGTTCAAGTCCAAGTTGGACATCTGCAGATATACGTTGGCATGTGGGTAGCAGGCATGAGAAAAACGCCCCATTGTGAGGCAAACAACAACAACAGAAACAATGCACAATCATTGAGGAGAGAATGAAAATGTTGCGTGTGGAGCAAAGAAGTTGTGTGTGCCAAAGTTGTGTTGTTTCCAGTTGGCTTTAATGTTGCATTTTCAAATGCTGGTTGGTCGCTGCTGGCGTTGCACACACCAACACACACACACACACACACACACATACAGACACATATATATATATATATTTAGAGTTGCTTGTGGCAGTGGCCAGTAAAGTTGTCAAACTGGTTTGCATGATAACTCTACGTTTGGATGGCTGACTGGCGACCAGGTCGCGCTTTTGCTTTAGCTGGCTGATATGAAAAGCACGAGGGTCGCCGTTTCTTTCTAGATGTAGGAGGGGGCAGACGACGCTGTGAGAGCCATCGGGTGAGACATCAGCCGGCAACTGGCATATTGCACACACGCACTACTTCGATGAATCAAAATGGCTGCCCAATACCAACAAGCGAGTGGGAGAGAGAGAGAGAAAGCGAGATGCAGAGCAAGATAGAGAGAGAGAGAGAGAGGCAGAGTTGTTCTTTCAGCGGTAATTAGCACAAGCCAAAGCTCAATTCACTGATAAGCGCTACTGTCCAACAATGGGCAAAATGAAGTGAAATGTTTAATGTTAAATGTTGTGTTGTCTGCGCTGCGGTTTTTAAAAATGTATAAATCACTGGCAACAAGCAAATACACAGCATGAGACAAGTCTATAAATAAGCCAGGACGCCGAAGCCAACACAACGGGCGTGAAAATAACATCAACATCAGCGACAAAAACAACAACGACATGAAATGAAAATTGAAATAAAAATAAAAATGAAAATGAAAATTCTAGTGTGTAGGAATATAGAATAGAGAGAACATTTTGTCAACAAGACCAAAAACAAAAACAACAACAACAAGAACAAAAGCAACAGCAACAACGCCGCGTGGGCGTTTGCAGCTGACAATTTCATATTTATAGCTCAACGCAAAGAAGCACATTTTCCAATTTTCCAAGCAGTGTCCAATGCGGAAACCCCAAAAGAAAAAATACGCACACCACACACACACAGAGAGAGTGAAGCGAACTCACTTTAAAAATAAAATATAGAAATTGCGTGTCATGTCGTCCAAGTTCTTGACTAGAACACACACAGACAAAGTTCTAATCAGTTTCACATGGCCAGCTCATAAATTTTCGCAAGCAACAGCGACAAAATAAAATCACTACTGTTTAGATACTGCTCTTGAAGCGTTTTTATGATGCCCCAATAAATGCAATTATACAATCGCCAGTCACAAGCAAGGGATTGCGGGTTGAAGTTTGGGTTCCGGTGGCGTTTAAAAGATACACATGGGACATGAAACACACAACACACACCCAAACACATAGCAACCAACAAGCAACAAGCAAGATCGCTAGCTGGCCATAAATTGTATGGCATTTTCAAATCAAATTCATTTCATCAACCTGGCCACGTGCTATCAACAACACAAAGGCCAGCAGCAAACGCACGTCATAAAGTAAAAACCCCATATATATCTATATATATATATATATATATATATATAAAGACTGTAAATATATGGAATTATGATTCAATCAGAACTGCTTTTAATTTCTCACATGATAAATTTATAGAAATTTGAGCCACTAAAAACCGAAATAAAAATCGAAACGCAATCCACAAAAGAGCTCAAGTCCATAAAAAATAACGCCTCAATGAGGCAGAGAGCCTGTTGTTGTTATTGTTTTTTTGTTTTTTATGATATGCCAATAGCTAGGAGCTGCTCGTCCGGGTCCGCCCGCGTTTATAGCCCTGGCATTGTGTTGGCCATAAACCAGTGGAAGGCAGAAGGAGGACGACAGCGTCGCGTCCAAGCAACATGTGTGTGTGTGAGTGTGTGTGTGCGAGTGTGTGCGTGCATGTGTGTGTGTGTGTGTAGAGTAAAGTCTTGAGCACTTGAGTAATGGCCATAAAGCGCGCCCAACAAACGGCCATAAAGCAATTTATGCAACCGGCCATGTCGACTTTTGGAATCAGCGCGCACAGTAGCCCAAGTGCCGGACAATGTACGAGCACACAAGTAGTAACATAGTAACACCGACCCCCCACCCCCCCTTAACCGACCACCCCACAAAAAAAAAAACACTTGAGAAACTGCAGTGATAACAGCCGTAGGCAGACAGACGCATCGTCATCGAACGAAACAAAAAAACCCAAATGCAACTAAAAATATCTGTTGAACTGCAACTAGTTCACAACGCACACGTTTCACTAATTAGTTTATCTAAGCTAATGGTTGCTCTGTGTGTGTGTGTGTGTGTGTATGTGTGTGTGTGGGTGTGTATCTGTGTGGAGATCTGCAGTACGGGTTGCGCTGTGGCGCCTAAATTGCTGCACGTAGTAGCTACACTAATTTTCATTATTACTTTTTGTGTGCTGCGCTGTGCTGCGTGCTGCGACGGCGCCGGGCTTGGGGGCCCCGGTTCCATATATAACCCCAACGGTCGCTGGCATGCGGGTCTGCTATCATAAACAAACGTAAGACAAACGAATTAACCCGGCAACAACAACAACAATAACAACAACAACAACAACAAACATAAGCAGCAAACAACACAACTTTTGCCGAATTGCCGTGCGTGGAGACGCTGTCGAAATGTTATCGAGTTTTTATCTCGAGCTGTGCAATAGAACACAAACTTAAAAAAAACAAAAAAAAAAATTTAAATAAAAAAATCTAAGCTTCCCAACGGGGAATGCGCTCGCTGTAATCTCAACGTAAAAACACAATTTTAATCGTATTTATTTTTGATTTTCCTTGATTTGTTATCAAACTATTCAAACTTACATATAGTGATTTAAGTTTAAATTTAAAAACAGTGTATTTAAATTGTTTATCAAAAATAAGCTTCTTATTGTTGTAATTTGGCGCACTCTCCAAAGTTAGCTCGCACTTATTTCGATGACTTTATACAGCTGTCAAAGCTTGAGACTCAGCTGTTTTTTTTTTAAATCTTCTAAATCTTTTTTTTTTGTCCATGTCAGATCTGTGTGCCATGCCGCAAAACATATGTTTTCCAAAATCATTCACTTGAAAATTGCAGTTACCTCAACGCAAGTGTAACCAAAAACCCAAGAAAACCTATCAAATTTCTCACACCTACATCTACACCCACACACATGGCGGAACGAACAACAATAACAGTTAAGTATTTAAAAGCTTGCACAATGCCACAACGCCCCCTCTTCACCCCACTCAGTTTGCGTTGCAGTCCCCCACAACACACACAAAGTTTTACAATAATTTTGTTGTAATGCAATACCAAAAATTGTATTTGCATAGCTGATGACGTTGTGGCATTGCTGATGATGTTTATGATAATGATAATCATGATACTGATAATGATAATGATAATGATAATGATAATTCTGTTGTAGTGCTTGTTTAATGTCGCTGATTACCTTTAACCAAAAGAAAACCAAGCCAAGCCAACAAAACCAAAACAAAACATAAACAAAACATTGAAAACATTGAGAAAAAAAAACCAACCCAGTGACAAGAGAAATATGTGTAACGCGCCCGATCTGGTCGAGCCATCGTTTTTTATCTTTATAATGGCTACAACACACACACAATATCGGTAGTAAAAACTCCAACAGCAAAATGCGGCAATTGAGGTGACAATCGGAGTAAAAGCAGAGCGTATATCTGTACGCATATATAGGTATATGTATATAGTGCTATAATGGGACAGTTCCACATGCCGACTGATTTACTTTTTTTTTTGTTTTTGCTTTTTTTTCATTTTATGATACCCCTCATCGTCATGTTTATAGATACAAACATGTACATATACATATGTATATCTGTATCTGTTAGTGTGTCTATGGGCCGCAGACACTTGGCCACCTTTTACGACCCAAAACAAACGACGCACTGAGGTAGCTGCCGGCTCAGATCCATTTAACAATCTGGCGTAGAAGCGCGTAAACATTAGCAACATTCTGAATGTCAATATTTGCATTGGAATGTTACAGCCAAAAGCGACAAGCAGCAGCAGCAAGCAGCAAGCAGCAACAACAACAACAACAGTGGCATGTTGTACAGATTTGTGTTGCTTTCCGTTGACTACTTGTGGCGCATATCAATGGTACCTGACTACCTCCTAATGGATGCCAAAGGCGTCTGCCCCGGGGCCTGGACAAACATCCGGCGTTCCACAAAGCTGATAACAACACGAAAAATGCAAAGTACAAATGGTTATACATATATGTCTATATGTGATTGCCTAAGATATACCCTAGGTGTAAAATACGTAGCAAAACAGTATTTCAGTGTTTCATGAAGTAAATCCGCAATTAATCTTGAATTTATACAGCATACACTGAGTACACATAAACCAGTCAAGTCAATCGAGTCTCTGATGCCCGCATCTATACCGTTTACATATACAGGGTATATATGCCATCGATTGTCAGCACTCATTGGCCAATTTGTCAAGGCAGCAGCTCGACGCTTCTTTTGCTCTTAATTGAAAGCGTTTAGCAGACACACGTCTATAGCCGGGCCCAAGCCAGCGACAGCGGTACATAAATCATGGGGGCCTCATAAGTAACGGCACATAAATAAAGGCACGCAGCGAAAGACTCGCATCGCAATGAAATACTTTAAATGCTCTCTCACTCTATCAATATCTCTCTCTCTCTCTCTCTCTCTCTCTCTCTCTCTCTCTCTCTGTGTGTGCTGAAGGAACGCAGCTAAATGATAATGGCCATATGAGCAATAAAATTCCCAACTGGCTTCTGGCATCGTCATTAGTAGCAAATAGTCGAACTGGCCGACTAGTCGACTATCTAAATTTACAGCTTCGTCTAGCTCAATTCTTGGATATACCAATACACAAATCTATATCGTATATGTATATTTATGTAAATAAAAATATAAAATGTTTCATATAGCTCAATTCGTGGATATATACAGTGTCTCACAGTTCAAATGGAACAGTGCCTATCAAAAAATTTAAAGTGCTATAAGGTTTAAACAGAAAAACAAACGCAAAATGTTTAAATGCCAATTTGTTTTATGTTATATCACGTTTGAAAAGGAAACTTCAGTTTTTATTAAAATATTAATTAATTGACTAAACTTAGTCAAAAACTGAAAACATATCCAAAATACATGTCACATTTTTTTTATATGTATATGTATATATTTGGTATGGATATGTATAGTTATGTAAATAAATAGGTAAAGTCTACATTCCGATCTAATGGGTTCTGGTTTGGGCCCACTATTTGATGAACGTATTAGGGACACTGAGTAATGTGGCACTCACACAGCGATAATGTATCTACGAAATGCAGCATGCACCATTTCATATCGTACACACACATATGCATATAGAGCTGTTTAAAAGGGGTCAAAAACTACTGTACAAATATTGAAAGTCATCAGACATGCTGACGGACCGTCTAACGACCCCGTCAAATGCACGCACATCTAAACACACCGAGAGAGAAGGAGAGAGAGAGAGAGACAGACAGACAGCAGGCTATATTTAAGAAGCAGCAAACTAAATAATAACATTTAAAAGGCGCCAAGTGGTTGCATAAACAAATATTTGAATACAAGCAACAAAATTGGAAAAATCGAAAATTTTAAACGCGGTCGGCGCTGGAAATTTGGGAAAGACGAATTCAAGTGTAATCAAAAAATGCGGTTGCAGCTGTAAAGCTTGTAAGTAAGGCAAAGTAAATATATTCGTTGATGTTGATATTCTTGTTGTTGTTGCCCCGGGTGGGTGGCTGTGTCTGGTGGCAGGCAGGCAGGCAGGCAGCCATGCAACCAGGCAGTGTGGCACGCAGGCAGGCTGTGCCAAATCAATTCACGCTGTGCAAATGCACGCTGCGGCGCAGTTTGCCTGCCAAAGGGAAAGCGAAGAAGCGGAGAAGCGGCAAAGGGGAACGGGGCCATGGTTGCTGGCTGCTGGCTGCCTGCTCACCCTGGCAACAGTTGCGGCTGCGCAAATCCGTAGCTGAAACGGGAACAACATTGCTGCTCATTTCGCAGTTTTCGTTTTTCTTTTGCAATGCTTTTTTTTCTTTTTTTTTTTTGGCTAACAAGTTGAACAAATGCCTTTTGTTTGGCAAGAAATTCAAAACCCGCTGGCTCTAAGGGTTGCGCACACGAGCAAAATGGAAAAAAAGAACAATGCTTTCATAATATAACTGCGCATAGCGCATAACAGAGCGAGAGAGAGGGAGAGAGAAGGTGAGCAGGCTGGTGAGATTAAAAAGGTACCAATACCAAATTCCAAATAAAAAGGCAAAGGTTCGTTTTTTTTATCATTAAAAGAACAAAACAGAACAAGGCAGCGAAGACGACTCCGACTGTGATGCTGACTGCAGGCAGTATGGAATATATATATATATACATAGATATATATATACATATATGTGGCACAAAGGAGATTAAGTTCCTTTCAGCAAAACGAGCGAGAGACGAGCAGCAAGCGTGTGTGTGTGTGTGTGAGAGAGAGAGGGAGACGCACACGCAAATGCGTAGAGATGCCAGACAAAACAACAACAAGATCAACAACAACAACAACAACAACAAGAAGAACAGTTCCATTGCCGCTGAGATCTGGAAGTGAGCATTCCAAGGCTCGTTTTGTTTTTGCCTGGCAAGGCTGCTGGCTGCTTGCTGCCTGCTCTCCTCCGACAACAATACACAACTGCGCAAGCGTAACCTTTCATACCTGATTATGGCCTCTCTATACAGCAACAACAACAACAACAACATCAACATCAGCAACAACAGAAATCTCTGTGCATCTGTGTATCTTTCTTTTGGTTTTCGTTTCGTTCGAAATCAGAAAATGCAATTTACGAAAACAAAAACCGAATGTTGGGAAAAGCGAATCCGGGAACGGGGCACATTAAATTGCTTTTGTACAAGCGTTGCTGTTGCTGTTGCTGTTGTTATTGTTGTTGGTGGCCCAGCCATAGGCCAAGACATTGATTGGTATTAACGCTTAACCTGTTCGGGTTTCTCTGTATTTTTTTTGTTTTTTTTTTTTTTGGCCAGCTACCTGCCTGTTTGCCTGCCCTGCCTGCTAATCCAGAGTCAGCGGCCCAGAGGCGTTTCTTCCAACTATTTTCTTGGCATGGTTTTTGGTCTTGAGTCATATAGTGAGTTATAGGTCTAGCATAGTAGGGGAAAGTGGGCTCTGGCTGTGTCAATGTTGTGACAGATGTAGCTTCAATCTTTTTGCCATAAGTATAATGTCAAGGACAGTGCGGCAACGCAGGCCACATTCAGCAACAACAGAAAACAGAAAACCGTTTCGTGTTGTGTTCATATGGAAAACAGCAATGAGAGAAAGAAAAAAAATATCATCAGCAATCGGACAGCAAAAGCAACAG
Source organism: Drosophila basisetae (assembly GCA_035041595.1). Taxonomy (NCBI): domain Eukaryota; kingdom Metazoa; phylum Arthropoda; class Insecta; order Diptera; family Drosophilidae; genus Drosophila; species Drosophila basisetae. Next base: position 4,807,309 of record JAWNLB010000090.1, read on the forward strand.
CAACAGCAACGGCAACGGCATAATCATCATCATTTTACCCGCACTTCATTAATCATCATGCCAAAACAGACAGCCCCCAAACATAGTACGGCTTTCTGTACGCATGTGTGTGTGTGTGTAGAGTAGCCAACTACTTAGAAGCAGGCACTGCGGCAGCACGCATGGTTGCAATCTGCAACAACAACAAGAGCAGCAACAACCAGATGATCAGCCAAAACAAGACCAAGAACAAGAACAAGCATACAAGACAATGGAGCAGTGTTGTCAACGCCAAACAAAAATCAACTCATCGCATGTACAAACTATTAGCCAAAACGCCAAAAAGTTGTCAGTTGACAAACGGACAGAGAGAGACTGAAAGACAGACAGATAGAGCAGGCAGGGAGGGAGGCAGGCATGCTGGCAAAAGTTACTTGCAACGCATTGCGACGACTGATTTTCATTAAAAATTACTTAAAATGAAATCATACAAATTATTTGGGCAATCAGCATGGGGCTGACGTTATTTCGGGGGGATTTCTTTGTCTTTGCCACAGAAGAGGGCCACAAACAACAAGAGTCTGTGGTGTGGAGACAAAGGCTGCAGCACATTAAGCAATTTCTGTTTGGGGAGAAATCAACAGCAACAACTACAACAACTACAACAACAGGCTGGCAGACATAAAACGCGTTGTCGCTTTGGGAGCAACAACATCTTCAGCTTTTGTTGCTTATTTATAAAGTCCACACATATAAATATTTATATATATATATATATATATATATATATATATATTTGTATTTTAATTTTTCTTGTTGTGGATTTCTTCAGCTGCTTTTAAAGAGAAATTATAAAGCGTTTCCTTAGCTGCATCATTAGCAGCGCCAACACCAAAAGTCGCCCGACTAACTATATATGCCAAACGATACGAAGAGTGCGCCGACCGTTCAAATTGTTGAGATCTCGATCTTTATTCTATCCCCCGCCACTCCCCCTCCCCATTCCTTCCCCTTTCCCTTTCCCTGGTGTCCGTTGTCGATCTGTGGCGTTGGCGTTGGCGCGTTTTACGCAGTTGCTTAGTCAAAATGAAGTGACTCTACATCTGTATATATATATAAATAAATATATATATATATATATATGTATATATATATCTGGCTGTATCTAGATGCAAACTATCTCTATATAAAATGCATCGACAGTGGGGCAAGCTAAAAAAGTATCGCCACACATATTTTTAGCGCCCATGTCTTGCCAGTCTTGGCACTCTCTTCCTCTCTCTCTTTCTCTCTGCCTCTGTCGCTGCCCCTGCCACAGTCCCTGGCACTCTGCCTCTGCTCGGCTCGTTTGTTAAAATTCGATGGGCGAATGACATTTTTGAGTTATTTTTGTCAGCCCAAGCAGAAGACGGCGACAGACAACAACGACCCCGAAGCAAGCAGAACCAGCAACGTCAATTTAGTAGCCAACTAAGAGAAAAAAAATAAACCCGAAATGAATTCAAATCAAATCACATGAAATGCAAGCGACAACTAAGTTGATGATGGTGTCTGTATCTGAATCTGTATCTGTATCTGCATCTGCATCTGCATCTGTATCTGCATCTGTTGCTCTATCTGTATTTGGTTGCTGATGTGGTTGATCATTCACAGAGCAAAGTGCGAAGTAAAATGTTCAGGTGACAACTAACAAATTGTGATTACGAAAAATGATGTTTTATGCCAGCAAGAAAAGTCAATTAGAAGTTTAGAAGTGTATTATGGATTTATATAAAGATTAACATCTGTGGATTAACTTCTGTGGCTTTAACTAGATATATACTGCTAACAGACCATAATTCAAGACAGATGCTTCAACTTTATTGGCATTTCATTGTCAATTTGACAAAAGTTCATCAAAATCTCGCGCCGAAGTACAACAACAACAGCAACAAACGACAACAAATCATTTTGGCTAACAACAACAACAACACCTAGCCAGGAAAGGACCTAAAACGTATCTTGATAAATGAGAATGTTGTTGATGCTGTTGTTGCTGTTGCTGCTGGTTTTATTACCCATGGCAGGCCTGTCAAAATTCCAAATGGACCATAAATAAAAACATCATTTTTTTTGCGTTGTTGTTGTATTTTGCGAACAGAATTCAACTGGCCAACAACAAAAGTGGGCGTCTTTTGCAGTCGTTGCTGTTGTTGTTGTTTTTGCTCTTTTAATTTTTGTTTTTTTTTTTTTGGCACGCCAAAAATGTCGCCGACAAGAAAATCTCTAGATGGAGCCATAAGTTCTGCCCTGTGAGTAAGCGTCTGGTGTGCTGTGTGTATTTAATGCGATCTCGTTCATAAAAATAGCAGCAGGCAAGAGGGAAGCATCAGCAGGAAGGGGGAAGTGCTGCACCAGGATGTGATGTGATGTGCAAGGGCGGTGGGGAGGGAGATGGAGAGGGAGAGGGAGGTAGGGAATGAGAATGAGAATGCCAACGACTTGCAACATTATAATTTGTATGTTAAAACATCGTAAATTATTTAAATGTCAGTGTGGCAAGAAATATTCGCATTGGGTTTTTATGAGCTCAGCTTTTGGGCAGCTCTCAAAGAAAGGGAAGCGCATATTTGTGACATATGTTGCCACTTGAAAGAGAGACAGAGAGAGAGAGTCAGACAGAGAGAGAGAGAGGGAGAGAAACTCTTGGCGTGCTATGTAATCCGATCATTTAACGGCTTGCTTCGTTAGACTCGTGTGCCGCGATTTCGAGAGCCGTCAGTCCTTGTCTTCTGTTATGCGTTGCATGTGCCGCATGTGGCACATGTGGCACAGCTCCAATTACGCCCCAAAATCAGCAACAGCACAGCAGCAGCACAGATAGCTCTTCTTCATATCTGTTGCTGCTGCCGCTGCCGCTGCTGCAGCTTCCTTAGCCTCATCCTTATGCTGCTGAACAACTTACCTGTTTACTGAACATTGCAATATCCTCGTTAAACGATTCCGACGAACAAACATCGCCACCTTGCACGCCAGGCTCCCTCGGCGTACATGTGGCCAATTCGCATTTCTCGAATATTAGCGCCAAGAGCGGGAATAGCGGATGTCTGCAAAAAAAAAAAGAACGAAAAGAATTTAGAAGGAAATTAATTATGTGAAATTTATAGTTGATGAATTTGAATCGCTAATTAATCATAATAATCCTTATTTCATTATGTTTTTCCAATTTATTATTATTTTTTTAAGTTTATTTCTTTTTGTCTTATTTATTACATACTTTTTGATTTATTATTAATTTTCTTATTTTTATTTTTATTTTTATTTACAGTTGATTTGTTTAAATTAGAGAGCCAATCCCTATTTTAATTAGTATTATTTATTTATTATTATCAGAAAGATTTGCTCAGCTTAAATAAAAAATTTTAGCAAGCTGATTTCGACAACAAAAACTACTTTAACATAATGGTTTTTTTGTCAGTGTATGCCTGGCTGTTTTTAACTATTTCCTGCCATGCAAATGAACAGCAGCTGGTTCGTTTCATTATAAGGCATAAGGAAAGAAAAGAGAGAGAAAAATAAAACAACCATCCACATCTACATATAATCCCTCCGCTGGTGACCTGACCCTACACATTTTGACGGATTAGTTCAGCAACTATGCATGATTTGACCATTTTTTCGTTGCTGTTGTTGTTGTTTCTCTGTTTCAGTTTCTGTTTCTCTCGTTTTCGTTTTATTGTTGTTAACTGCTCTTCACGCTCCAAACACAAATTGCACCTGAACAAAATTAGGCAAAGACCCAGAAACAGAGCCAACAACCGGGGCGGTTATTCCTTGTTGTGTGCTGTGCCCTGCCCAGGCACTTCATTTGGCCATTAGATGGCACAACTGACCATTGACCAATGCATATCTCATTTGGTGAGGGTGTAGCCCTGCGCTTAACAACTATTAATAAGCGGACCATGGCTCGAAACCCCCCCTCTCAACTCCTCCTTACCACTCTCCCTCTCTCTCTCTCTCTCTTTCTCTCCCCCTCGCTCGCTCTTGCACTTTTTTACAGTCGAGTGCGCAGCAGAGTTTTCATACCCATTCCCATTCCCATTCCCATTCCCCAACCATTTTCAATTTCATTTCCAGGCCAGGATCGACCCAAGCAGCTACAGAAAAAAGTGTGCACTCATTTGCCATGACTTGGCATTTGTGACAAGCAGCTGAAGTAGTTGTTGTTGTTGTTGTTGTTGTTGTTGTTGTTGTTGTTGGTGCTGCACTCCACTCGAGAAGGTGTTAAGAGAGTTCTGCGCATGTTCATTTTTATTGAAGCGGCTGCTCTTTTTTTCACATTTTATTTCTTATTGTTATTATTATTTGTGTCCGTATGTCTGGCTGTCTGGCTCTCTGGGCTGCCGCTTTCAAGGTGTCAATTGTACAAATAAGAAGCGCATTTTCGAGTTTTATTTACAATCGGTTTGCAGGTGGCAAAACCTTAAAGCCAAAAAGTGTGCTAATGAAGTCATGCGCCATGTTTGCTCATACACTTGAGACGTGGATGTGGACATGGTTGGAGGATGAGGATGATAAAACCAACAACAGCTGATTGATATGCGGACTCAGAACTCAACTCATTCATAAAATTGCTCCGCACACAAAAACCACCAAATATTTGCTTATTAAAATGCGCAAAAAACACAATGCAGGCCAAAGACAAACATTATTCAAGCAGCTGTCTCGTGTCACTGCCAGTTGCAACACATGAAAATTGCCAGTTGTTAAAAGCTGCTGCGTGCAGGACACGCAAACAGCAAAACAAAAACAAAAAAAAAAATGAACAAGAAAAGAGAATGACACGATCAGGTTAGAAAAAAAACCAAACTCAAACCGAAACCGCATTTTGGCAAATTAACACCAGGCCGCAGCAACAATAACATAATAAACACAGTGTGCATTTTGGAATGGACGACTCCCTAATGCCTAAGCACGTCCATGTTGCCGTGTTGCCGCCACTAAGCACGCGCCACACCCCCCGCACAACAATAACAACAAAAACAACAAGAACAGCGGGAGCCGCACAAATTAAAAAAGAAATTTTGTTGCCAAAAAGGAAACCCATAATTTTGTATTTTGCGCAAAACACAGAAGGTCACGCCCAATTATATGAGTATATAAAAAAAAAACCATTTGATTTTTTATTTTATTTTTTATTTTTTTGCCTTTACTCAAGGATCATGACCATTAAGTCGCGTGTGCGTTAAATTTATGTTACTCCCTCGCCACGAATATCTTCTTTTTCTTCTCTTTCGGGTATAGAGAGGTGCGAACATGTTGCAACAGGTGGACGGTTCTGCCCAGGGATCGATCGCCACAACAAATTGGTATTCAGTATGTGTGTTTGCTGATCAACAGCGAAGAATTGATAGGGTCCTTAGTTAAGAGGAGGTTTCAACTCGGGTAAATTAAATATTAAATTGGTCAAAATCAATTTGTCATTCAACCGATGAATTCAAACAAAAAAGAAAAAAAATGTCGATTCAATCGATGTCTAGAATATTATTATTGACTGATATAAGTGAAGCTAATGCCAGATATCAGACTATAAAACGCTCAAGTCCATATGCAATAAAGCCGCATGATCGGCATGAGTAACAGTTGGGTTTGCTAATCGCTTCGATTTGTTCGATCGACTTTAATCCAATTTATGAATGAGCGAGCATATTTTATGATCGTTGCTTGTCAGAAAATTGGTTCATTCACAGCAGTACCTAAAGTGCTCGCTGCTCCAATTGATTTGAAAGACTTTTCGTAGTAGGAATATATGTCAGTATTTATGTATGTGTATGTTTATAGATATTTGGCGGTTGGTTTACTTACTCATAAATCGCATCCTTATCACGTTTGTGTACCTCGGGTATTGCGCTCATTAGGTGATTAGCAACCGGTGATACATGACTAGGTGTACCATGCGCTCCGGCCCCCGAATGGTAGCCGTGCATCCCAACTGTGGCCGCTGCCGCGGCGTGCGTCATGTGCGGTGAGTGGTGAGAGGGGAGGCCTTGCAGTCCCGGCGGCCGATGGCCGACATGTGGATCATACATCGCCGCAGCCGCGGCGCCAGAGTCCATGCCGTAGCCATGCAGGCCATCGTCATACTGTAAACAAGATAGAGAGCACAGAATCGAGAATGAGCATTTAATAAACGTGAACGAAATCTATATATATATATATATATACATCTACATCTATATTTCTCAGCGTCAGCTATAAATTGTACCTGCATAATTTTTAAATACTATATGCATATTATTTCCAAGCACGTCAACAAAAAAAAAAATAAATAAAAAAAAAACGAAACAACAAAACGGTTCGCATTGTGTTTGACCTTGTGATTACTTTGACTGCGGCATTATATAGATATCTGTATATCTATATGTATATACAGATATAATTGTCTTTAGCTGATTGTTGTTGTTGGCGTTGCTTCTTTGCTTGCCAACGTTTTTTGCATATTAATTAAGCGCCAAAATCAGCAGCAGCAACAAAACAGTTAAGCAGCACCACCAAAAAAAAAGAAGTAATTTTTAATGTTATCAGTTAATCGGTTTCAATGTGTGTGTGTGTGAATGAGTCAGCTATCTAGTTGCGTCTCGCTCGCAATTGCAAACTGGTTTCGCGTATGCAACACAAACGGCAACAAAACACACTCAAATATTTTTTTAAAGTTCAGCACGGCTGCTATTCTCTGCTGCTGCTGCTGCTGCTGCTGCTGCTCCTGCTGCCTACTGTGATTACTGCCTTTTGTGATTGTGATTGCTGTTTTTGTAGTTGTTGTTGTTGTAGGTTTTTGTGTAAGATTTTTATCATTTTTATACTCAAGTGGCGTCGTCGTCGTCGTCGTCGTCGCCGCTTCACACTGCATAATTTTGGAGCTGAGGAGCTGTGCCTGAAGCTTTAGCTGTAGCTGAGGCGCAGCAAGTTGACAAGATTTTTGTGCAGCGACAAGAAATGATGGCACTTTTTGCTGCCTGTGTCTATGTGTGCCTGTGTGTGTGTTTGTGTGTGTGTGTTGTTATCGGCTTGGAAAAATCTTTAACACTAAATGAGCAATTGACTGAGTGACGCTTGCCGACTTGTGGGTTTGGCATTTGGAGGGGTAGTGGCTCTTGACTTGGCCAGGATTTGCACCTGACTCTAGGTGTGTGTGTGAGTAAGTGTGTATGTATGTGTATGTGTGTGTGTGAGTGTTTGCTTTTTGAAATGGGTCTATCAATGGCTCTGGCCCTCCCCTCTGTTGTCAAGTGTAGCAGCAGCTGCTGTTGTCAGCTTTTGTTTGTGGGGTTGCCACCTGCAAAAGAGACGGGAACACAAAGTGTACCAAGACCTTTTGTCATTTGGCTTGCTGCAATCCTTTAGATACATACAACAGATTAGTTACTGTGCAGCTACTCTCCGTGGAGGCTCAAGCACAAATCGAGTTTTGTTCCGTTCAGTCTTTATTTCTTTTATTTTTGTTATTTTTTTTTTTTTGTCACTCATTCTTGCTGGTGTTGGCGTCTGTATGCAGTGTACATATGCATGCCAGATACAAACTTATAGATACAGCCAGACCGGATCAGTGGCCAGGCCAAAGAACGAGACGGCGCTGGAGACGCAGCAGGCGAGACCAGACCAGACCGAGACCAAGACCAGAGCAGAGCAAACCCGACCAGGCACTCGAGCAGTCGAGCAGTTAAACTATAAAGTTGTTATGCTAATTTTAGTGTTGGTGGCACTGCCAAGCGAATGAATATCGCGAAGTCGGCACAGGCAACGGTTGCTTTTAGAAATGAGGAAATTGTGGAGCACCAAAAAAAAAACACAAAAAAAAACACAAAAAAAAAACACACAGCAAAAGCACAGAGCCAAAGCCAAACAACAAACAAAATCAGCAACAAAGAGATCTCTGAAAATTACCACAATTTGTACTTGTACATAAGTAATGTGGGAATTGAGCAGCAGCAGTCCCCTCTCCCCTGCACCCCCCCTGGTTTCAGTCCCGCCGGACTTTTGTTACTTTTGTTTTTTGATTTTTGTAACTGAACGCGCCAAAAATCGAACAGGCAAACACACTTAAGACCTGGCACACACACACACACACACACACACACGCACTCTGGCAGTCTTAAGGCTTTCCCTCGATTTGATTGATGATCATCTGCGGGCTCGAAACCCAAAGCCAATGACCTTGTTGAAGCAAGCTCTGCCAATCCAGCAATACACACAACTCCTCAACTGCTCGGTTCTCTCGACGCTCTGTGGTGAATCAATATAACCCACAGAGATAGACGTGGAACATATAACAGTAAACACAACTCTGTTGTTGTCGTCGTATTCGTCTGATTTTGACAAGTTCAGCGCCAAAATCCTTCAAAAATTTATGTATTTGCGGGCAAGTTCGCAATGACAATGCCGGCCCGCTGAGTGGGCTAAAGGGGGCACGGATAAGGGGCAGGCTTGCTAGCTGTCAGTGACAGGCGCAGCAGTCACATGGCCAACAACAACAACAGGACAAGCAGCTACACTTCCGAGAGAGTTTTCAATCCACATTTGCCGAGTGGGTGCTCTTGTCCTTGTTATGGTTTGTATATGTATATAGGTGTGTGTGTGTGTGTGTATGTGTTTTTTTTTGTCGTGATTGGGAGACATTAAGTCATCGAGCCCACAATAATAACAACAACAACAGCAATAACAACAACGACAACTTACTCGACTCAAACATTGACTTTAAATGCTACAAAAATTTGCGGCAGCACTTTAAGCCAGCTCCAGCTACAACTTGTTGTTGTTGTTGTTATGTTGTAATAGCTGCTACACACACAAACAAACACACACACACACACAAGCACACACACATGTCTGCATGCCTGCATATGTCAACGTTTGGGTTGCAACCAAAAAGTGGGCGGCCAAAACTGAACGAAAAAACATTTGTAGTAAACATTTTTGGCCTGAACTTGAAACTGCAAAACTGTAGCCAAATGCAGCGACACATATGCAAAAATAGAAAGAGACAGAGAGGGATAGAGAGAGATAGAGAGAGCGAGAGAGAGGGAGAAGCAGAGACAGAGACAGAGACAGAGAGAGAGAGAGAGACGCGTTTAGGTGGTCAGCTTAGGCGCCAGTTGTTGTTGTTTAGATTGCGGGGGGCATTTTATCTAACGGCGCCTAAAACTGACCAGCGCCAGACTGCAAGAATTATAGGTGCGACTGTCTGTCTGTCTGCCTATGTGTGTGCGAGTGTGTGTGTGTGTGTGTGTGTGGCGACAATGGCCGCCATTTTAGCAAGCCCTAAAACTCTCGACACGTATCCGTGTGTGTGTGTGTGTGTGTGTGTGTGTGTGACTATGCTCCATATATACATAAATGTCGAGTTGTGCATATAGGAAAAATGCTGGCCTGGCATTATTGATTTCTTATTCGGGCAACACTTTTGCTTTTCATTCTTTCACATTTCTTAATTGCCGCCTAATCAAAATTAATTGTTTATCATGTTGTATTTGAATTTGTTTCGTTTTCTACATTTTTCTGTTTTTTTTTTTTTTTTTGTTTTATATTTAATTTTGCTTGCTTAATTAGCAGACGAACCGCAGAACGGAGCCACAGGCGACCCTGAGCCATGCCTTTGGTATTGAAAGTGGGTTCGGAATTGGAATTGGAATTGGTATTGGAATTGTAGGTGTGCCCAGCTGTGTGTGTGTGTGTGTGTGTTTTTAGAGTAAGCCGTAGTCCCATCGCCCGTACGGAGCATTTCATTAAGCTGGGCACACGCCCAGTTTTATTATTATTATTTTTTTCTTTTTTGTATAGTTTATTTGGTGTTAGACAATTAATTTTTGTTGCGTGCTCTGGCGTTGTTTTAATTTACAGTTGCAGTCGATGCGAACACGCTCGCTTTTATTGGTACTATTAATACGACCAATAATAATAATATTCGGCACAGCAAACAAGAGACAAAAACCAAACCAAATAATAAGATATATATTTGCCTCTAATATATACAATATTTTTATTGAAATGCTTCGCCACTCGCTTATTTATTTCTGAAGTTTGAATTGATGTCCAAAAACAAAGCAGCAAGCACAAAAAAATATATATTTTATATATATACATAAGTATATATATCTTTATATATATATAAGACAATCGGTTGCTAAATTTAAAGCATCGACTAAACAAAACACATCGCGACAGTAACAGGCAAAAATTCTCGACTTTTTAGCAAAAAATAAAAATGAATAAAATAGAATAAAAATGAAAATATGACGTCAGTGCGCGCATTTATTAAATTAAAGGCAGTCCCGCAAATCAGAAATAATAAACACAATAAACAACAACAACAAAAATTGGACACATTTTCTACCTGTCAGAAAACTTAACTAATCATAATTGAAATTCTATTTTAAAACTAGCTCTGTAATATTTAATACATGTTTTCTGAGTTGTGCAAAAGTGAAAGATTGATTTGCTGATAGTTCGCTTTATATTAATAATTTATTCAGCAAACTGATTCGTTTTTTTTGCGAATTTTATTAATGCTAAAAGCAGAAAAAGTAGGAAAGCTCGACTAGGGAATACCCTTAAATATATTGAAAAGCTTGAGACATAGATTCTTATTTGGCACACTTAAATGTTTGAAATGAAATTGTGCAAGTGTGTTATCCGTTTTTTATGGCTAACTAAATGGCTCTTAAGGGTGCCCGAAAAAAATCGTGTGCAAAGCATGTTTTTAATTGCCAAAAAACTGAAACCTAAATCACCGGCTTGCGACAAACGCGTGCTTACAATAATTTTGCATATATAAACATACATATGTGCAAACAGACAGATATATATATAAAGGGACACTGCTTGGGTTAGGTGTATGTTCAGAACTGTACGATTGCGCCCGCTGATAATAGACATTTTTTGTTTAATATGAAAATATATTTGGGTGTTTCCTAACCAATCAATGAAACTATGAAAGTTGCAAAGGCTTTAAACTCAATTGGAAGACTATAGACACCATATAGAACAGTGGATTTTATCGCTGATATTATCGATACTGGACTAGAAATCCCTAGCAATCGAATCTGCAGACTCATCCTATATACGAGTATGTTTTCTAATGGAGTCGCAGATGCTTGCTTCTGCCTGTTATTGTCATTATATCATTTTTAACCACTTTACATGCTACCCAATTTTTATACAAATTAATTTGTTGTTATTGTTGTTTGTTTGTCAGTTGGCTTGAAACACATTTATGAATAAATACATATGAACTATATATATAGAGACATAGATACAATGCGTTAATATTTTGTATATCATTTAATCGTTTTCCGCCACAGACTCGTTTTCAAGGCACTCTACTGGAGGTCTGTGGAATCTGTATCTGCATATATATAGTGTATTAATTTCTAAATATATATATATATATATATATATATATATATGTGTGTGTAGATTTAAGAAACAACTTTTAATATTATCTCACATTTTCTATCAACATTTTGAACAGAGCACGCGGCGTCTATTTAATTAAATTGGCTGCCCTCAACAACAACAACAGCAACAAGAATAATAACAACAACAACAACAACATCAACACCAACAAATATAACAACAAAAATGCGGAGTCGAGCTGTGGCAAGTAAAAACGTTGGAGTCGCGCTGTGGATGCGTCGTCTGCGTTTGCGTTTGCGTCTGCGTCTGGCATGGCAAAAGTTACTCAAAAATACTAAAATAAATTGCGTGCTGATGGCTCATTTAATTTAATGAGCGGCGTGCAACTTGTCTAAATGATTTTCCACGTCTTTTTCGTTGTTTGTTGGGCCCACAATACCAAAAGCAACAACTTGTATCAGTTAGTTGATAGACATTTCTTTGGCTAAACTCTTTCTTGCTGTAAGTCAAAAGCTGTAATCGAATTCACTTAACTTGCCCCAAAAATGAAAAAATTAACGCTCGCTTAGCGCTAATGCTGAGGGGAAATTACATTGTGCGAAATATTTTTCAACTAAACAACAAATTTAAAGACGATTTGAGCGCGCAAATGTAAAAAGAAATGAAACTAATGAAAACACTTCCACAAACAGCCAAACGGCAACTCGGCAACTTGGCAACTTGGCAACTTGACAACAACAACAACAACAGCAACAGCAACAATAACAACGCACCAGGCACCAAACGAGGCACGCAATTTGATCATTAAACATGAAGCTCTTTAGCACACGAAAAAAAAATATAACCAACCAAGGAGTCAAAACTCAGACTCAGACTCAGAGAGAGAGAGAGAGAGTAAAGTGAAGAGTGGAGTGTGGCTGGTATCCAATACCATAGCTTCCCTTTGGAGACTGCATAATTCTCATGCAGCCGCGCATAATATGCATATACATAATTGCATAATTTGTTTATAAATTTTTGTCCTGGTTAACAAGTATATTATGAGAATAAGGCTTGCTGCAGTTGCCTAAGCTTCAACTCGAATATGACTCATGACTCTGTGGAGACTGTGTTTTTTTTTTTTTGGTTCACTTCTTAGCGCTCAACTGTGAATCATTTGAGTTGAAAGTTGGGAGAACTCTCGGCTAATTTTTAAGAACCGTTGTCAGACATGAGTTTGTGAAAAGTAACTGTAGATGCCACTAGATTAACTAAAGCTACAGAACAGAAAATAAAAGAAAAAATTAATTTTGTTTTAATCTAATAAAAGCTTTGCTTTTCTTTTGCCAAATGGCTTTAATTTTTCTTATCGCATTTGTTGTATTCTTTTTATTTTTTCTATGAATTAAAAGCTTAACGACTTTAATATATTGCCAACAAATTCACAGAAATATTCAACCACTGCACAAACTATTATTTAGCCCAAATAAATACAGTTTTTTATCTTGTACTTTTAGTTTCAGCCAGCTAAACGAGGGATTTGCCTCATCTGTGACTATAAAATCAACATTTTTTGGAAATAACCCACTAAAATATTATTTATTTATTATATTAATTATAATAAATCAAACTAAAAGTTCTCACTGATTAACTGGCATTTTGAGTTCCAGCAAGGTTAATCTCATGTGAAAATATTTAATCTGCATTTTGGCTTACATTCAAAATTTGTTTAAAATAAATATTTTTATTGAATTCAACTAAAAGTTCCCAATGATTACCTGGAACTTTTAGTTTCTATGAGGCTACGGGAGGTTTGCCACATCTAAGAATCTTTAATCTACTAAAATGTCTCTATTAAGACAAATTAAACTAAAAGATGTTTAATATATACTCATACATATTTCTAATTTGCTAAACACCATTTCCTTAAATAAAATAACATACTTCAATTAGTCAATTTTAAACACCTAATAGTTTTCATCTACGAAAAGTAGACAATTTATAGAAAATTTGTGTAATTTTGGCAGCAGGCGTCAAGCAGATGAGAACTTGTTTGGCAGGGCAATATAGCAACAAAAGCCATTAGCGCGATTCACAAGTAGGATGTATACACACATACACAGATATAAATTGCAGTGTAGCAAGCCACAAAAGCGCAACGATTTAAAGCCAAATCGAAAAACGGCCGCACAATTTTAGAGGCGCAGAGACAAACACAATAAATGGCGAACTGTGCAGTGAGAGCTGCAACAGCAACATTTTGCTGCCCCTGCTGCTGCTGCTGCTGCATTTTATTTGATTTTTATTCGCATTTATTTTTGCGATTTTATTTTTCTACTTGCGCCAGCAGCAGTAGCAGCAGTAGCAGCAGCAGGAGCAGCAGCAGCTAGCTGCACTAGACGAATTATATTTGATGCCACAAATTACGCTGCGGTTAACCTTTAAATTAAAATAACACCAAAACAATTTTTGTGTTGAATGTTGAATGTTGACGAGCGTGTGCAAGCGGGATGTGTGTTGTGTGGCAGCTGCACAAATTGCAGTTTGCCGTTGCCGTTGCCGTTGACGTTGCCGTTTGCTCGCTTTTTGTGTTTCATTTTTCTTTTGGTTTTTCATTAACTGCGCGGCATAAAATAATCAAATTAAATATATAAAAATTGCTTGCGGCCATTTGTGCTTGCTTCTCTTTCTTTTTTTACGCACAAAAGTGCAAATTATAGTAAAAATAAAACACGAAACGCAACGAAATGAAATTGTAATTGTAAATAATAAAACCACAGCGTGTTGCCCTCAATGAATGTGCGCCCGCCCGACCGCACTCCCTCCTCCTCACTCACCTCACTCTCCTCCTGCTCCAGCAGTCCTTTCCAGCAATGTGCAATAAAATTATATGCATCGCATCAAAAACACACACACACACACACGGACAACCTGGATCCGGATTTTGCACATTTTATGGAATCGGATTCAGAATCGGAGACTCCACTTGAAGCGGGAATTTCATGTATTAAATGCCACATGCGTCAATTTATGTGTAGCACAGTAAAATATGAAAATCACCACGAAAATTCCCGCGGGCAACTTGAGCTAGATTTTTTTTTTTTTTGTTTGTTCTTTCTTTTTTAACTGGTCTCTCCCCAGAGAGAAAGAGAGTGAAATAGAGTTGCCGAAAGAAAAACACAGGCCTATCTACAAGGCTGCCATTTCATGGAGCTACTTAAAGCAAATGCTAATTACACACCACACACCACACACACACACACACACCGACACACTCAGACACACTTTAGACGTATTGTGAATTGATATCGATTTAACGATCCATAGAAATATCAAGTTCGTTTCACACTTGTATGTTAATCAGTTCATAAAGTTTAACTTGGTAAATAATGCCAGCAAAAATGAAAGAAAAATCACTCAAGAAACGAGAAACGCGAGACGAGAAAAGAGAAAAGTGAGCTAAGCATGTTGCTCAGTCAGCTGATTAAAATTTTATTGATGGCCATAGAGGGTCATTAATAAAAAATGAAATAAATATAAAAATTATATATTTTATATATAACCATAGACGAATGTCTCAAATAGTTTGTTTGTGACAAACTAATGAAATTGGGGGACAAAGCTAGATTAAGTAGCTTGATTGTTTAGTTGGTTCGTATTTAAAGAGTTTTATGGCTTCGTCGGCAAAAATGAGGTGTTAAATAATTTCGAATACACATTTGCCATGAAAACATTTTTAAAAACATAAAACAGTGCAAATATTTTAAATATATTTTCTTTTCGATATCTAAAGTTGAATCTAATATGAAAACTTTTTTAAAAACCATATAAATATATTTTCTATTTCTTTTCGACATGAATATATAAACTACACTATATTATTTATATAGAGCAGAGTCACGCTTCAAACGATATAAAAATAGTACTTTTATGAGTACATAAAATACACACATGTGTATTTTCAGTCATATAACATGAGCATAAAGATTATCAGGTTGATAAAATTCTTGCTACTCTAATTGTTTTTATAGTTTCAGATATAAATTCTATAAAAATCAAGTCACGCCAAAAAGACATGAATCTGAGAGATAGTTCAAAATGAATATTTCTTAACATATTTATAGATATAGATATATATAAATATAAACATGAACCAGTCTAAAAATGCAAAATGCCGTCGCTTGCCAAAAACAATCTACAATCCATCAATTTAACATCCAAATGCAAAAACATATTCGCTGCAATTAGCAAATCCACACTAAATGCAATTTGTTATATTCAATTCAATATTTGAAGAAGCTCAAACTAATGTTCAACTGTCAAAATTGTGAAAGCAAAATAAATAAAAAACAATAAAATACGAAATCATTTCAAGTGCTTTATATAATTTATTAACTATTCAAGTCGGTCAAAATTTGTCTGCTTAACGAAAAAAACTTATATTAAAAAAAAATGATTATTTTAGTATTCTAAATCAACTATTTTCACTAAAAACAAATGTTAAAAATGTAACTAAAAACATGAAAGCATTTTTCGCCAATGCGAAATGCCGTCGCCCCCAAAATGCCGTCGCCAAAACACAAAGATCGAGGAGTAGTGTAAAATAAATTGTGCATAGCATTTCTGACACTGATTTGGGTAAATGTATACTTTTCATATATAATTGGTATCTGGTGGGGTGTATGGGCTTAACACTTACCCTAGGCTGAGCCATTAATGCTCTGGGAGCGACGTCTAACCCGATTTGTGCCACTTTTAGTGGTGTACAGACGACAGTTGGCGACGCAACACAACACAACGAGGGGCCCGCGTCCCTTGCGTCCTCGTCCTCGTCGTCGTCGTCGTCGTCGTCCTCCTCCTCGTCGTCGTCGTCCTCCCCGCTGTCGTCGTGGAGAGATCTCCGCGTGTAGATCTGTGGATTTGGGGCCTCCTGCTACGCTTTAGTTGCTTCTTCAATATATATATATATATATTATTTTTTTTATGTTGTTTTCTTCTTTTTTGTTTCTTTCGACACACTCACAAAAATATTATTAGAATTTGTGTAATTTGTATTTTTTATATTTTTCTATCTCTTTTTTGTAGTTCTTGCTTTTTCTTCTTCTTCTTCTACTACTTTTTATTCTTCTTTTAACACAGGCACATTTGTTAAAATCTTTGCTTTAGATTTTTCTTGCTTTCATTATTTGCTTAGATTTATATATTTGTTGTTGTTGCTGGTATACATTTGTTGTTGTTGTTGTAGTTACGCGCGCGATTTTCTTATTGTTGTTAATAGCGGGAGATCTTTTTGTTGTTGTTGTTTTATGTTTCGTGTATACAAATACATATATATATATATATTTATAGATATATATATATAAATGTTTATATAATATTTACATATAATTTGTTGTAGTTATTTATATTTGTTTTTGTTTTTGTTTTTGCTCTTTTGCGGTTTATAAAAATCGTATACAATTTGTTTTCATTACAGTTGCCGTTGTTCTGCTTAATTGCTGTTGCTGTTGTTGATGTTGCTGGTGATGCTGTTGTTGTTGTTGTTGTTGATGTTGCTGCTGTTCTTGTTGTATTAGCAACATAGTTTGCAGCTCTGCTTGCGCGCTTTGTTGTTGTTGTCATAAATCCATTTCTGGGCCCTTTTTAGCAGCTGCTGCTTCTTCTGCCTCTTCGCTTGGACTTCTTTTTCTTGTTTCGATCTCGTCAAATGTTGTATTTTGATGTTGTTGTTTTGCTTTTTGTGTTGTTTGTTTTGTTTTGTATGTTTTGTTGTATGTTTTTTTTCGTATACTTCTTGCTTCTTTCGTATAATATGCGCACTATTTATCACAGCTGCTTCTACATACTATAATATACTACAAAAAACCAAAAACTTGTTGTCAATTTGTATTTAAGCATCGACCAACTAACTGATTTTATACAGTTTATAGTTGCATTTACTACACTCTTTCGTTAAGTTTTGAGTCTCTTATTGACGAAACGTGCAAGTTTAGAAATTGTTGCAATTTGCGGAATTTTATTGTTTAAGCGACGGTTACGCGACGGTGGCGGCAACGGCGGCGGCGGCGGCGGAAGTGGCAACGGCGACGGCAACGGCAGCGAAAGTCGACGACGAAAGTCCGTTAACGTTGATCCGTAACGCGTAACGTAACGTAACGAGCGATCGTAACGTCGCGCAACGGAACGCGCGCGCTTTTTAAATATTATTTTTGAAATTTCTTTATATTTATTTTTGTTGTTTTGCCTTTGCTTATGGGCTGGCCCAGGAGATCGCGACGAGACGAGATGACTTGATATTAAATCGACGTCCTTAATTTGTTGTTGTTGTTTTTGTTGTGATTATTATTGTTGTGCGGCAATAACAATAATAGACTGCTATGCAATAGCAATAATAATAGTAATGGTTATGGTAATTGTAGTAATAATTATAATTTTTCTCAACGGCTGCGGCGATTGGCGACGGCTTCGGCGTTTTCGGCTTCGCTTCTCGCTTCGCACAACACACAACACAGACAGCACAAGCACAAGCACGTCGTACGCGGTTCGAAGGCAAATACACACTGTCAATCATGCTCATGTACGCTTGCACGCCGCTGTCTGCCCGATCGTACACTCACACACACACATGCACACGCATAAAGACGACGGCGACGCAACAATTGTGCCATTAAAAAAGGTTGTACAAAGCGGTGGCTCATAAATTTGCCAGCAGTGCGAGTGCGATGGCTATACAAACACAATTCGACTCCGGCGAATTGTGATGCGTGCGTATGTGTGTGCTTGTGTGTATCTGTGTGTGAGTGTATCTGCCTGCCTGCTTGGCCTGCTGCTAGCATGCGGCGAATTGCGCGGCGAGAGCGCAGGCGCGCTCTTTTGAGCGGAGCACACTACAAAATGGGGCCCAAGCAGTCAGAGCGCAAAGGATGATGACTGATTTGTTAGTACGCCTTTTCTGTCATACACACACTTGTCACAATCTGCCTTCGCCTGCGCTACTCTACTCTACTCTGCTCCCCTCCACTCTCCTCTACTTTACTCTGCTGTTCGCTCCGAGTTTTGCTTTGCTTCGGTTGTTGTTGTTTTTTTTTTGCCGATTATTCTTTTTTTTTTTGCTTGTGTGTGTGTTTTTGTTTTTGTGCTATTTGTTTTGTCGACTCTTTTTTTGCGCAACGACGACGACGACGACGTCGTTTGGCGCTCGCTGAACGCTCGTTTCGTTCGTTTGAAATTTATTTGGCTTTGGCCAAAAGGAGACGGCTTATAGGTTTTTGGCCGCTGCTGCTGCTCGCTGCTCGCTGCTACGAGTGCTGCTCGCTGCTGGCTGCTCTCTGTCGCTGCCAGCGTCGTTGGCTGTGCGTGCGTTGAAAATCAGCAAAAACCAATCCCATTTGTTATTTTCGCTTGAGTGAGTGGCAGTTTGCATCAGTTTGCCATTCAGTCTTCTTTGGCTGCCCCACCTGTGCGCGCAGGCATTGGGCATTGGGTGGTTTTTCTGTCTGCCAATAGGGGGGGTTGGGGTTGCTGCTGCTGCTGTTGCTTGAGTGTATTTCACATATGTGTGTGTGTGTGTGTGTTTGTGTCAGTGAGTGCTTTCAGGTGTTTTCTAGTCTTTGCTCTCTATGCCTTAGATATATTCGCCTTCGCCGCGCCTTCGCCTACGTTTCGGCTCGCCTTCGCCTTTTGCTTGCTCGCCCGTTCGCTTGTCTGTCACTTCACACAGCGAACTCAGCTTTCGCTCAACTTTTTTTCTGTGCAAAACTCAGCACACACGCACACACACAGACGCACACATGCATACACGCATACAGAGGCAGTCAAATAGGCAACGCCTTCAAAAGCTGCAGCGACGTCAACGTCGTCGTCTCTGTTGTTGTTGTTGTTGTCGCCAGGCGTAATGGCGATCCAGCCACTTAGCCAATGATCCTGCCAGCAACAACAACAGTAACAAACGCAGCAACAACAACAGCTGTTCGCAACGTGAACTTTGCGTGCAATAATAAATCGCGCGCCGATAAATTCAACTGGCCAAAATGCATATATCCTTTCGCTGCTGTTTGTTATTGTTATTATTGTTTTTGCTGCTGCTGCTGCTGCTGGCGACGTTGTCGTCGTCGTCGTGTCGTCGTCCTCGTGGCAGTTTAAAAAGCAGTTAACACATATTCCCAGGCAATTTTTCAACAACGTATTTTTGGCCGGTGCGTCCTTTATTATTTTTTTTGTTCGCTTATTGCTTTTTTTTTTGTAAATATTTTTTTATTTTGGGCTTTTCTTTTGCTAACCGGCGCCCGGTCGCCATTTTCAATTTTGGGGGCAGCCAACGGCAACGCAGGCGTCGACGCCGGCGCTCGTTTTAATGTTGCCGCCGTTTTTAAGCAAAAAATGAAAAATTGCTTTGTTTTTTTGTTTTTGTTGTTTGTTGTTTGTTGATGCTGCTGTTTTGGCTGGCTGTGGCAAGGATGTTGATGCCACAGTTACGCGCTGACAATGACAATAATAATGTTCATGTTGATGTTGCACTTAATCTGGTTTCCATTTCAAAACAGCTGATCATAATTTGTCCTTATGCTACCACTGTCTGTGAGACTCCCCCTGCCTCCCTCTCCCTCGCTCTCTCTGTCTCTGTCTCTGTCTCTTTCTCTCTCTCTCTCTCAATGGCAGCTTTCGTCTAACTGTCGCCGAGTTGACAAATTTATGAGACGTTGATTGATTTGCGGTTGGTGATTTTTTTATTTATTTTTTATTTTATTTTTTGTTTTTTGTTTTTTTGCGGCTGCTGCCTTGTTGCCAATTGTTGCGGTTGTTGGTTGCTGCTGCTGTTGTTGCATCGCCTGCCAAGGTGTTTAAATTTAAGGCTCGCCAATGCAAATTTGTGTGCCAAAAACAAAAAAGCATTTCGAATTCACTTGAAAATTGAATTGAAAGTAATAAATTGCTGTATTTTTTTGTTGTGCGAATGTGTGTGTGTGTGTGTGGTGTATTTCCCAAAATAGACTTGACGAAAGAAAAGCAACTGAATTACTATTTTCATGTTATTTATGGCCAAGTTCAAGGATGAAGCAGCAAAGATGCTAAGATAAATGAGCCAAATTAAAGGTTAAAGTCGTCTGAAGATTATTTTTAAGCTAACACGTTTTCGACTTTAGTTTGGCCAAATAAATTTGAGTGGAAAAAATAGTAGCCACAGTAGACAAATGTTAATCACGTTTAATGTCAAAAATATTCATTTAATCTACTCCATTTTAATCTCTTCAAATAAATAGCGGCTTATATTTTGATACTGAAATATTTTAATTTATTAACAAATAACAATTTACTAAAAAAAATTGTTGCTACTCGATTTGGGGGCACACAATTTGATTTCTTAAATTTCTTTCAAAGAAATAAATATAATTCTCTTTGTAACATAAAATGAGCTAAAATGTAATTTTATCTATTTTAGCTGAATACATTATTCAATTTTCCTATGTAGCTAGAACTCTATTTTAAATTATATTTAATTTAAAAAAAAAAAGTGCTTTAATTTATATTTAAGATATTTTAATTTTTCAATTTTCCAAAGCAAATGAAAAATTGAATGAATTATGCCCTGAAGTATATTACTATATAATCTATTTAATACAATAAACCGATAAGAAAATGTTCAATTTGTTTTAATTTGTATGCAAAAATGTAATTACATTTGTCAATCTTCCCAGAAAATAAAAATTGTAATGCACCAAAAAATGTGCAATTCATTTTATAAAATATTCAAAGATCCGCTTTCACTTAAAGGCCATGTCATATTTTTGGGGAAGTTAACAAATTGATAAAAAGCAAAGGATGCCAGTTTAATAAGTGAATAATTTGTCTATTTATGCATTGTGCATGAGGGCTAAGCAAAATGAGTGCGAAGCAAATGCAAAGGAATTTCATTTAATTTAATATAACAACTTGGCAAAATTGAGGAGACCATGAAATTTAAATCAGCAAACAGCTAAATGAAAAAAGGGCGAATACTGCGAGAGGTCTCCACCCACCAAAGCAAAAGGCAAAAAAAAAACGAACAAACGAGAAGCAAAGAAAAGAATAGGAGTAGTAAAAGAAGAGAAACGACAGCAGCAACAACAGCAGCAGCAGCAGCGGCAGAAACAGCAGCTTGATAATAAGACGAAAAGCTCAAGGCAGCAAAATTGCATTTGGAAACTTCCAATCCGAGACGAGCGACATTTGAGGGGCAAACTGAAGAAAACTGTGTGCGAGCGAAAAATAAAGTGGCGATGAGAAAGCTCACACACACACACAGAGACATACACACACACACACGTACACGCTAAGGCACAGCCAATATGATTTAAAGCGGCGGCAGCGGCAGCCCCAAATGAGCGCCAACCGTTGCTCGCTCACACGCACACACATGCATATCTCGACTCGACAGCTGCCGCTGCTGCTGCTGCTGCTGTGCATGACAATTCATCTCTTTCTTATAAACGCAATTTATCAAATGGCAACGACGAGCGAGCGACAGCAAAGATGAAGACGACGACACGATATCAACTTGATGTGTGCTGCTCTCTGTGTGTGTGTGTGTGTGTCTCTGTGTGTGTATGTGTTTGTGTCTGCGTGTGTGTGTGTGTGTGTGAGACGAGACGAGATTCACTCAAAACTCAACTTGAACGGAGTGCCGAGTGCAACACGAAAGCCGCTCACGAAGCATAACAAATCTATAGAAAAAAATGGCACATGAAGAAAAATAGGAGTTGCCGTCGGCGCTTGAGAAAACAGCGACAACAACAACAACAATAATAGCGGCGATTTTCTTTTTGGCAGCCCCCAGCTCGAAACCGCCATAATCTTGACAGACAAGTGCAAACTCACTCACTCACTCACACTCTCGACACTCTCGCGGCGCTCTTCGCCGCATTGTTTTCGCTCGTATTTCACGCTCAAGACCAGCCATTTCGCTGCACTTTTAATGGTTTGTTTTTGTTTTCGCGCGAGCCGACGGCAAGACGACACGAATTCGCCGCGTTGCGCGAGTGGGCCAGCAAGCGATTGTATTGCGCGCTCGCTCTTTATTATGGCAAATGGAACAGCTGTTTACGCGGCGCGTACAGTTCCAGAGCCACTGGACGCATTCATTTGTATTTTCGAGTTTTTGCAACTTTTACCTGCTTACAGCTAGAAATATATATATATTTACCTGTCCAGTGGCATACTTTACCTGCCGATCAGTTGATTTTTGTGACTTTCAAACGCGGCTTAGGACAACAAGGATATTTATTACCTGAGCGCAGGACTCGAATCACGCCCATCACCCAAAAAAAAAAGCGCTCAAAGTCATTCAACTTGTAATAAATATTTTTTCAATTTGACTGGTCCAAGGACACAATTCATATCCTGCGGCGCCCAAACATTTTTTCAGCTTTAATAGTAAAATCGATCGATTTCTACAAACAAATAAATGCCGGTCATTGGCGGCGACCTCCGCCCGCCGCACGACCACGCCCCCGTTTCTGCTGACAAGTTGTCGTCTTTAGTCTGATTTTGACAAGCAGCCGCCGCTGCCGACGTCAACGTTGTAACTGTAAATGCTGTCGAACGCCGCCGTCGGCGTCATTAAACTTTTTGGCCCGAATTTCCCTCACGACGTGGGTTTTACAGCCACTGGGCGCACCAAAAACTTTTGGCAAAGCGCTTGTCATTTGTCAAAAATACAAAAAAAATAAGAAAAGAAAAACACATCCGTTGAAAGGGAAATTTTTGTCGCCGTTAAAACTTTAAGCAATAACTTGAAGGCTTAAAGCGCGCTACGTAAAATTGGCAAATTGGGGCACTTACCTGGCTTTAATCAACTAAAGAGCATTCATCATCATCAGCATTATCATCAAATACGTTACCTGCAAGTGAAATGGAAAATTGGAAAATTACTTTTACTATTTAAATTGATATTTGTTGTTGTTGCTGGGAAACAGATGCAAATGAGCAAAAGGACTTTGGACTGCAGGATTAAGTTGCAACAACTCAGTTGCCTCAGTCTGCCTGCCACATGTGTCGAGCACGCCCCCCTCTCTCTCCACCGCCTAAGCGATCTTCCGCCGAGACGAGGGAAAATTGTTTTTTTTTTTTGTATTTTCGTTTTTCATTTTTGATTGATTGCCTGGAAAAACCACTTGAAGCTGTCACAGGAGGGAGCGAGGGGCGGGATGTGGGACATGGGATGTGGGACATTGGACAGCGAATGAAGTAAAAATCACTTCCACACACACACATGCACACACACACACACACATGCAGCCATAATATTATTTTTTTCCATTGAAAAACAACTTATGGCATTTTGTGGCATTGATATTAGTCGAGGATGCTGTCCGTCCGTCGGTCTGTGTGTCTGTCCGAGTATATCTCAAT
Organism: Drosophila basisetae; assembly: GCA_035041595.1. Lineage (NCBI taxonomy): Eukaryota > Metazoa > Arthropoda > Insecta > Diptera > Drosophilidae > Drosophila > Drosophila basisetae. Next base: position 4,831,045 of record JAWNLB010000090.1, read on the forward strand.
AAACCAGAGAAGTGCATCTCAATGGCTGGCAGGGGGAAGTGGGATTTGTGCTGCTCAAGTTTTAGTTCCACTTCAAGTTCTCCATAAAATTGTGGCAAGTGCATCGACGGGGTTTTCACAAGTTGATCTCAAAATTAGATTTCGCCAGAGCAAAGATCAAATCTTATTTAAATCAATAATACTCAATAATTGGGTTATCTTTTTTGATTCTTATTTACTTTGCGAACATATCAAAAATATTTTCATATTTATTGAAATTCTTTTTGAAGTGGAAATTGGTACAGATGAATGTGAAATAGAATATATTTCCAAGAAAAAAGTAGACTCAACTTCGTCAAAGATTTAATTTTAAAATATATTAAAAACGACGCTTGAAAGTATTTAAATATGATGATTAGACTATAACCGGAAAATTAGTAACAAGCTGATCAATATTTGATATGTAAATTACAAAACATTATAAAAATATCAATTATTAATGCACATAACAACTATAAACATATAACAATTAAGTTTATTAAAAATTAACACTTGGAAACAAGTTAGAATGCTCTAGTCGAGCGAGCTTGGAAAAATCCAGTTGTTAAATATATTAATCGTTTTAAACATTTCTACAAATTATATTTTAATTGCCAATGGCAGTCGATTAATAAATATGTCTGGGTATATTATGTAATAAACGGGTATCTATATCTTCACAATGGTGTCGCTTATCGGATTGTTAACGAGTACAAATATTTCAAAGTCTCTGCGCTTATAGAGACGCGAATGATGCTGATCTGGAATATATACTAATTACTTATGGGATGTGGTTGCTTCTTTCTGTCTGTCACTTCATAATAAATACAAATATATATCATATAGTAATCAAATTGTAATCATTCTGGAATTATTATTATTATATTTTACATCCAAAAGTTGAATAATCTCATGCTTATTCAACAGAGTTTCAGAGTAATACTTCATCTATAAGATTCTTTTACAAAAATGTATTCAAATTTATTGTCTTTATTAAAGTTTTAATGAAGGTGTTCTGGGATTCTAGGAAAATCAGTGTTGATTTTCAATGGAAGGACTAAACACGATTTGAGATTATAATTATTTTTTAAGAGCGAAATGTTGAGCGAAACTCGTAGAGATTATAATTCTTATGAAATATTAGTATTTAAATACACATTTATTGAAATGCATTAATTAAATTATAATATTTCATCAGATTTAAAGTCTTTCATATTATAATCTCTTTATTTTTCGATAGATTTGATATGATTATCATTTCTATTTATTTCTTATTACACTCTAAAAGTATTTTCTTTACAAGAATAAAATGCATTTAGCAAAGTTTTGTTTTTGATCAGATTTATTAAAGCAATAATATTGAAATAATTTGAAATGTTGAACAAAAGTTTAATTACAATTTTGATTTGAGAGAGAACTTTACAAAGCATAAAATATGAAGAGGGGGTGGGTGGGGGAAACTCATTGTTTACATAACTGAAAACTTTTGGCAATGCACAAAATCGAGCGAATGTCCTTTTTATCCTTTATGGCTTCACAAAATGAGAAAAAGAAGCTGAACCCCGCTGCCCCCGCCCCACGAATGTCTGCAGTTTGTCGGAGAACTATTGGCACCGTCCTATATAGTAACATTTTCCAACAAAAAAACATAACCTATGAGAGAGAGAGCGAGAGAGGGAGAGAGAGAAAGAGAGAGAGGGAGAGAGAGAGAGGCAGGCGTGTAAATAATAATCTACGTAAAATAAATTTATGTGCATTTCCGTTTTTGTTTTTTCCTTCCGTTTAAGTAAATAACAAATATTATTATCGCTTGCCCGCAGCCAAAAAGGAGCCAAAAGGAGCCAAAGGACAACAGAATTGTTGAATTGCTTGGAGTGAAAAGGAGGCAGACGAAAGAAAGGAAAGGAAGGCTAAGTTCCACATTGCAGATAGTTCGTCAGTTCTCAGCGGCAACAAAGTAAATAAAATGTATGTGCACAACAGCAACACCAACAACAACAACAACAAATACATTGTGCAACAACAGCAAATAGAAACAACAATCAAAAAAGCCATGCAAACAACAACACAAGAAAAAAATAACAAAATTAAATAATGCCACAAACGATTTCTTATGAAATGTTCAAAAATATACAACACCCCGACAACATCGACAGCAACAGCAACAGCAACAACAACACACAACAAACACACATTCCATCCGGACAGGGGTTGGGGGTAGCAACTGAGTATTTGGTTGGTAGGGGGCTGGGGGCGGTGTATTGAGAGTCGGAACGGAAGCCGCCGCCGTTCGAGCTCTACAAACAACAACAGCAACAACTTTTGTACACACAGCACACCAGCAAACAACAACAACAACAGCAGCAGCAATAGCAACAATAACAGCAAAGTCAATGAAATTATTAATGGTCGAAAACTGCAGTTCAGCGGCGACTTCTTGACCAAATGGTCAGCACACGACGCCGCTTCGGACCAGAAGCTGAAATACACACACACAAATACACACACACACATGTACAACAACAATACACACACACACACACACACATACACACACAGTTGAGGCAAATAAATAAACAACAAACTCTAATTAAACGTTGTTTTCGAGTGTGTCGGCATTTCGATAAGCAACAAGAGTAGCAGCAGCAGCAGCAGCAGCAGCAGCAGCAGCAGCAGAGGGAGTAGGGTTAGGGGCATGTAGAGGGGTGTAGCCAAAAGCACGTTCAGCGGTCCTGCGGCTACTTTTGTGGCTCCGCGCTTTATCGGCCAGCTCGCAGTCATTGAAGCAGGAGGAGGCAGGCAGGCAGGCAGCAGAAAGCTGAAGAAGGAGCCCGACTATAGTGTATATGTATACACTCGGAGAAAAATCAAACTGATATTTAGATGAACACTATATAGCTATGAAGTCGGAAAAAATGCCAAACTGATTTTCTGTTAGACACTATAACATATAGATTCTATCACAAAGCAAAAATAACACATTGTCTGGCGTTGATTCCAAATGCACTCGAAAAACTGATATTTAATCACTGTGCACGGCTAACAAATCTAACTGATAGGTAATCACTATATGACTTAACTTATTTTCGAATAGTGACTGTCTAACACTAAAAGTTGTAGCTCTCTAAAAAACAAGGGTTTTCATTTCTGAATGCTGAAGCAGATGTTTGTTGAAAAAAAAAAAATATAAAAACTTTGGAGTGTTTTTTATATGTGAAAAAAATTCGGAGTTTTTTCTTGACCTGCTATTAAAATGAATTATATAATAACGTCTATAAAAAAAGTCTAACTCGAATTCTATAGGGATTAGGAACTTCAAATTTATTTTATATATTTTCGCTTACCACCATAAGCAGATCAAGCTTATTTTATCTCATTGATTGTTTCCTCTGTTTTACAATTCGAATTTCGATAGCATTATGTACAACTGTAAATATATAGCCTTTCAATTGATATTCAATATACTCCGACATATTATTGATCAACTTATTGTACAATTTCATTAAGATCGGGAAAGAAATACAGGTTAAGCAGCTGCCAGCAATTCTACTTTCTTCAATTTAAAAGCTAAGCAAACTCTCGCAATTAAAGTATTTGAACTTGTTTTAAGACATTTTCCTTGTCTGTTTATATATTATTTCCAGAAGACAGAAAAAATGTCTAGTTTTCAGCGCAATTTTCATTCAAGAGCGATTTTCTAAAATCCATTTACATTTTTTTCTAAGTGTATTTAGAGCTCCGCCGAACCTCTAACGAGTTGGCTTTCCGGCTTCTGGCTTGTTAAAATCTTGCCAAAAATTCAATCTGTTTAGACCATAAGCCAAACAATGCAAGCAACAACAACAAAAATAACAAGCAACAATAGCAACAACAACAACAAGCAACACACTGATAATCAAAGCGCAATAATTTCAATTTTCAAGGTCGTTGGTAAATGTGTGTGTGTGTGTGTGTGTGTGTGTGTGTTGTGTGCAACTCGCAGAACTGTTTAAAAAATAATGTGTAACTAAAAATTGTTCAGAGACTCGTACTTTCAACTGAGCTCCATAAAAAATGTATCAAAGATTGAAAGCATTGTAAATCAAGCTAAGCTTAGTTAATATACGAAAATAGCCAGAATTTAAAATAATTTTGTGATAAACATATGAAAATATTCTGCCTTTAATTTTATAGGATTTTTGAAATTCCTCTTCTATATACTCTTTACCACATTTGATATATGTAACCGCTGATAATACGTTACTCCAGATGAAAAAATTCGGGAAAAATAACAACAAAAAAATAAAGAAAATAATATTCTTTAATCGGTGTAAATAAAAGACTTAATGAGTTAATTTATTCTATATTTAGCATCCAAATAATACATATTCATAGAAATATATGACTATTGACTTCATTTTTTAATTCCTATATTTAAGGCATGCTTTTGCTTTGAATCCATATAATTTTTTGAGATTAAAACTCTTTGATAAAGATATTCTCTGCCAGAATGACAGCTTTTATGTCTGTGTAGTTATTGCAATAATTAACTCCAGTCTTCCGAGTCTGTTGAGCCGCATAATATTAATAAATGCATGCAAATAAAAAATGATAATCCAATCATGCTTGCTTCGAGAATAAATTATCTTTCACAACAGATCCGAATTATATCAAAAAACAATGCCGTGAATTTTGATTTCATTTTGAAGCTTTATTCAATACGAATTTCAAATTTGAACAATAGTAGTAATGAAAGCTCTAAAAAGTTATTCCGATTATTCCCATTGTTATTTGTTTTGTTTATTATTTATTTTTTTTCATATTCATTGGTATTCCACGTTTCGCAGCAAATATTAGAAACTCTCGTAGCAAGAAATTGAATTTTTTTTTGAATTTCTAATAAGCTGTATTTATAAATGTGGCCAACACATTCGAATTTCTTCAAATAGTTTTGCATTTGTAACAACAAGTTTGACATTTTAGATTTAAGCGTTAAACAATTAGTCAACAAATTATTGACAAGTATTATAGAAAGTGAAAACGTTATATTTATTTTGATGACAACTCATTTTAAAGTCAATAAATTGGTCTGAAATACGTTCCTTTCTTGAATTTATTTAAATATTATTTTTAATGGAAACATAAAGGAAACTAATGAATAAATTAAAAGTCGACAGTCAAATTTTGCTTTACGTATCTTTATTTTGGGAAACTTCTGAATAAATTAAAACTCGACAGTTAAAAATCGACAACTAAAATTAGTTCAACATTTAATGTGATTTTCATTGTTAAAGGGAATCTAATGAGTTAATTAGAAGTCGGCAGTTAAAAGTTGTCAAAAATTAACAATATGTTTCTGCATTAAGAATCAATCAAACATTATTTTTTATGGCCATATAAAGAAGATTTATGAATGAACTGCTTGAGGAGTCTTTGATAAGTCATATAATTGTTTTTAAATGAAGCTTACATTAACCTGAAATTAGGTGCGAAAATTAAAATTAAAAATTAAGAAAAATAATAATAATACAATTAAAAAGTTAATATGTAAATTTTGCATACTGCCATTAAAGCGAGATTATTATTGAACACCTTATTGATGTATATTGACTTAAATGTTGATTTCGTTCAATGTGCTTTTGTTTTGTTTTTGTTTTTTGTTTGTTAACATCAACATTCCATATACATATGTGGAACTGACTGAGGCTGACAAAGTGTATCAGTTCTAGTCTGATGTCAGATATTAAATGCGGATCGAATAAATTCTCCAGCATCTTCCCGCAATGACCCGAGTGACCTTTAGAGTGACAGCGATTACATTTCAGAGCTCCCTAAAAGCATTGACCAACAATGCTGCCAAACCGGCTAACTGACTATGGCTCTGACTAACCGACTAGTCAGCCAGCCAGTTAGCCAGTTATCCAGTTGCTGTTGTTGCTGCTGGTCAGTTAATCCCACAGAAATGTAACATTTTTTTATTTTCTTTTTGTTTTTTGGAGTTTTTTAAATTTGCATAACAAAAGCGGCTTCAAAACGAAATTTATAAATTGATTTTATTTGGCGAATACAAAATAAAAAATGTTGCACGCTAAAAATAAATGATTTTTGGAAAACAAAGCGAACGAAGCAGGCAGCGATGTGGTTGGGGAGGGGGTCGGAGGGGAGCAGAGCAATGCCGAAATGTTCCTTTTGAGCCGTTGGAGAATCTGGTCTTGTTTTTTTTTCGTTTGGTTTGTTTTATTGTTTGCGACTTTCCGGGGAAATTATTACATTTGTAATGCTTGTCAAATAAAATTTAATTGCCATTTCAAAAACAACAACGACAACAATATTGCATTGCTCTTCTCTGTGTGCCAATAAAAAAAGCCCATAAATATTTATACAAACAGCAACTGGGTAAATCGAAGCTGATTTTGGAAAAAAGCACAGCAAAAGGAATCGTATTTAAAGATAAAGCCTTTGTAAAAAAAACGGCTTACAACGCTATGACGTCATTTACATTTCCTAATTATCGAAACACATCAATTTGCTTTAATTGTCAACTTTGCGCTACGAACTACGAGCCATAATAATGATAATAATATTGGCGCAATCTAGCCATAAACTTCGAGTGGACAATATTTCCCCTGCGCCGAAATGCACTCACGCGCTCTCTCTCTCTCGCTCTCTCTCCACTTGCCATAAACTGTGAGGGGTAATGCCAGAGAGACCGAGAGAGAGCGAGCGAGGGAGAGAGTGAGAGAGAGCGAGCGCAGCGCAGCACACATTTCCCCTGCCAATTACAGCGCACAGCGAGAGCTTACAGGGCATAGTCGTAAATGTAGCAAGCTGCTGCTGCTGCTGCTGCTGCTGGTGCTGCTATTGCCGTCTCGCTCTGTCTGCTGAAGCTTGACGAGCTGACGGGGGCTGTCACTTTGGGTCCCGCCACCATTATGGAAAGTGAAATGGATATATCGCTAATGCGCCTGCACATAACAAGGTCGGCAATAAATCAAATGGGCAAGCGACAAGAGGGGAGGCGCTGCACAATAGCAACAGCAAAACAGAACAGAAACAGAAACAGAGAGAAAAAAAAAACGGGGCATTCGCTGGACAACAAGCAGAACATTCATCGTTGGCAGGGACAACGGCGGCGACGGCGTCGTCGACGTTTGACAAAAATCAAATCAAAATGCCATAAAATACCCCAATGCTGGGCAGCAGTAAGCAGGGGGTGGCTGGGGCAGGGCCAGGGCGAGGGGAGAGGAGAAAGGGGCAATAGTCGGTCTGCTTGCGCTGCCAAACAACAAATGAATTATATGCAATTAATTGAGCGCAAATTTGCAAAATAATTTCGTGTGTCTGCGCCTCTTGCACACATGCTTGAGTATGTGTGTGTGTGTGTGTGTGGGTGTGTGGGCGATTATGGTCAGATATAATGATGGATATGTTGTAGATTGCGTATACGCCCCCGTTAACTTATAGGCTGCTGCATTATTGCATGGCTTATGTTTTTTGTGCGTTTCTCAGACACATTTCGAGCAATTGACTTGAACTCATTTTTTGTGGCATTACTCAGATCTCTCTCTCTCTCTCTCTCTCTCTCTCTCTCCCTCACTCTCTCTCTCTCTCTCTTTGAACAAACTATGTATTAAATATGCTTTGTGCCTGCAATTGATTTAGTGGTCCAAGCAAATAACAATTGTGAACAACATGATTTTTTGTTGTATTATTTTCAATTGCTCAGACGGGCGCTTATGTACATTAAGTTGGTAAACAGTTGGCAAAATTTATTATTCGGCAAGTCATATTTTGTAGGACTGATCATAATTCATGATACAAACATATGCACATACTTTATGTATCATATCAATCCGAGAGTTGATAAATTAAATTTGGATCAAGAAGCACTTAAGCGAAAATACTGATTTGCTAGAAATATGTTGGAAATATAAAAACATTGTAAATCACTTAAATTGAGTCTTGTTAAATAAACTACTTTTGATAACTTTTGCACAACAAAAACCAAGCAAATCAAAATAATAAAAAAATAAGATTTACATTGTAGAAAGAAAATACGTCTGATTTTCCTAAGAAAAAAACAGATAAAAATATCACAAAATAATAATAATAAAAATATCCGAAAATGCTATCAAAAACAAACCATTTTCAACGTGGTTCCTTTCAGAATATGTGATTTAAATAAACGAATATCTGATATTTTAAACAAGAAAGAAATTATAATAATAATAATAATGTTGTCGCTTATTTTACAGAAAATATGCAGACTGCTTTTGTTAAAAGAAATAAGAAAAACCTTAATTAAAAATAACACATTAATAGCTAATAATTTATTAAATGTCGACTAATAGAAAAAGTATAAATAAATTTAATTGAAAGTACAGCATAATTTTTAATTTAAAAATATAACAAAATATTGAGTTTTAAATTAAAACAAAACAAAATTTTAGAAGATTTCTAGGGGTATTTAATTGCAAAATTCGTCCAATATTTATGCATTTGACAAACTCAAATAGATCACAAATTTAAAATAGTTGGTATAAAGAAGTTAAGTTACAGTTCTTAAGATTGAAAATGAATATAGACAATAACTCAATCTACGAGTTTTAAGATTTTTACCCCTATGTTTATTTTTGAAAGGTTTTGTACTTGAAATACATATGTCTTCATGATGAATATCATTCAATTTGGGATGTTTGCTGTGCAGTTGTAGACTACATCAAACATACATTTTTTGTTCCATTCGTTTTTATATTTGTTTGTCAAAATATTAAGAATAATTTGTCTTGAAGTTGACTGTAAATTGCTTGATCTCATTTGGAGACTAGTTGTGGTTCCATTCACTTAACTTAACCTTATGATACGAATTATGTGTTCTTAATTAATCAAGAATGTCGTGAAATATGCCCAAAATACATTGTCGAGTGGCTTGATGAACTGACTATAAACTTCCCCTAAATGTGGCTGTTGACGTGACTCCATAAAGTAGTCTATAAATTCAGTTTAGTTGAGTTGTCATCTGTTGATGTTTACAAAACTTTCACATCGTTCCCTGCCTTTCGAAAGAATATTTTACGATTTTTATATAGCCCATTGTGGATTACATTAACATTACCCGATGCTGATGATTTTGTACACTTGAGTCAGTTTACGAGCAACAAATTGCGCTACAAATTACACGATAAATAGAAAATTATGACAATCCATGGCGACGCCGCTGTTCCAACCACAAATATTTCGAGCCCCCGAATGCCGAGTTCGAGTTTCCAGTTTCGAGTTTCGACCCTTTCACCTCGCTGGAGTCTCCGACCTGGCTGACAACGTGCCACACGAAAGAGGCTCGTAAAAATTCCCGATGCGTCTATTTGATGGCCCAGTAAGTGTTATCATTATGACAAACGCTGAGTTCCATTCGGACAGTTTACAAGCTGTCAAAGTTGCTGTTGTGTAAATTAAATTGTTGCTCCTTTTATTGATATTTCATTGCTCTTGGCTGTGATTTAACCTCGCCTCGACCCGCCTCGCCTCGCCTTGCCTCGCATCGAGCCCTCCCCCCCACTGAAGTTTCCCAAAAAGAGTAGAAGGAGAACACTCGGAAAAGTCGTAAAGTTGCGCACGTCGAAACAAAAGAAAGTTTTTACGAGCGTTTTCTTTATACACTCAATGGGAGAAAGAGAGCGCCAGGGAAAGAGTGAGAGAAAGAGCGAGACAGATGGAGAGAGAGTACCAGGCGAGAAAAGGCACATAAATTATGCTGGCCTTGCTGTAGGTAATATTACTATTACTATGTTATAGGTAGGTAGGTGGTTCTTCTTCTTCTTGTTTTTTTTTTTTTTTGTGTTCTTTGGTTTTTCGGCATGGTTTCAAGGACCTTTGCCTAATAACAGGTTGTCGTAATGGGTTGAGCAGCGCAGCAACCGAGAGGCTCGTAAATTTCGTGTTAATTGAGCATTTCACGCCTCGCACTGCACTTGCCAAGGGTTTTCGAGCATCGAGTCTCAGAGTCTGAAATGGAATGCAACGTGGCCCATTAACGAACTTGTCAAAAGTGACAAGTGCTGCAAGTCATAAACACGTTCAACTTATCGACCATTTTGGAAATAAACTTGCCATCTCGATGGCCAAGTCGATCCTTTAGCTGCTGGCTCAAGCGATCAGTCAGTTGGGCCCTGATACAGAAAGCCCCCGTTGAGCCCCACAGTTGGACATGTCATATCGTTCCCAAAATTGATAATGTACATTGTACAAGCAATTTGGTATGGCCCACAAGAAATTCCCACAAGGTGGCACCAAAATCCCCATTCCGCGAAATGTAGTAAATGCTTTTTTTGACACAATCTAATGCCACATAAGCCTCCCCTTTTTGTTTGCGTTTTGCGTTTATGTCGTCGTTACACTTGCCGTTTGGGCGTTTTATCATTGCAGTAGCCCCAGTCTAAAATAGGAGTACAAGTCTGTGTTTGGGGAATGGAGGTAGTGTAGGGACTGGGGGAGTGGGCGCGAGCCGCTCTACAATATCCACTCAATCATTCGCTGCGTTCACTTCACAAACGTTTTAACTGATCGCTCAATCACTGATATTTTGTTCAGGTGCTGGCTGCCACATAGCGAGACGTGGCAGATATCAGCCCAGCTAGCGACCGACTATTTATGTACCTATTCTACACACCATCCGCACCACCCCCTGCACCTAACCCTGCACCCTCAAGCCGGAGCTCTCCGCGCACCAACAGACAGTGGGAGCTTTGGCGACTGCTTCATACTTATTTTGTTGATAGTTATCTGCGTACATTTTGTGTTATTATTTTTACTTGTGTCTTGTTTTTTTGTTTTTAGAAGGCACCCACGTGATTGTTTGCCAAACTGATAAGCAGCCAAAACAGATAGCCAAAGGTCAACAGGCGACAACCTCAAGGGGTGTCCAGCCCACTTCTGTGAGTAACTAATATATAACAACAATAAACTATGTGTGTAGTTCTGAGTGTGTGTGGGAAAACCCTCTTCTTAGTGCCAATTGCACAATTTTCAAGTGGTTCACATTCGCAATTGAAATCTGAGTTTTGTGCTGTGTTTGAAAATATATTAAAAAGATTTGCAATAAGGAGATGCATTGTTAAAGTGCCCAGATCCTCAACTGGACAACGATGATCTGTGCTATTAAATAGCCTTACAAATAAATTTAGAGAGGAAACACTTTAAAAATCTGCAATGCCAAGATTAAAGAATGCAAATTAAATCAAATATTGAATTCGCATTTTAAATAAACGCTAATCGATCTATTAAAATTGTGTTAAATGTATTTGTTATGAAAAAAAAGAAACGTATTTTTTTTTTTGAATTTAGTTCACTTAATGAATCGAATTTATAAGAGCAAAAATTGTTGAAAAAGATAAACTATATAAATAATTAAAACAAAAGCGAGTTTTTATCAAACGAAAGCTGAGCTAGATTAAATTTATTTGCAATAAAAAAAAGGTGTTGTTTTTGGTGTTAGCTCATTAATAAATCAAATTGATATACGCAAACACTAAAAGGTCGATTTGGCTGTAATCGCTTACAGGGTATCTGATGGGCGAGCACTTTAGGTGACAGTTTAGTAACCCACATAGATAGATAGATAGATAAGTGAGTAAACCCCATCAATTTCATAATGAAAGCGATGTGTCAAAATGCTCGACTCGCGCCAAATGAATCATCAGTCAATATCTGTGACAGAATCGATATAAGGCGCCAGATTTTGTCAAAAACCATTGAAAATCAATTAAAATCAACATTAATTGTAGACACAAAGGCAAAGGCAAAATCGCCTAACAAATCGCATGCGAAATGAACAGAACTCATTTTCATTTTCTATACAATCGAATCGCATTCAATCAACGAATGATTCGCAATCGCAGTACTCAAATAAAACTACTGCCCAGATTGGCCATATAAATCCCATCAAAGAGCCAAAGCAAAAGGCGTGTAAACTTTTACGATCTTGCGCTGATCGTTGCGGCTGCCATGAAAATACAACTTTTACGTGGGGATCGGATAACTTTTAATTTGATGCTAAAATACTGATATGAAAATGGGAGGGAGAGAGAAAGAGACAGAGAGATGTCCCAGGTGGCATTTAAATTGCATATAAAAGTTGGCTTTTATGATTGGCTTCTATTTGCAAAATAAACTATCACGTGTTAAATTGCCCGATCCTGGCAGCAACATAAACGTTTGCTTTTTTTATGAATTTATTTTAATGTGAAGGCATTAAAAAACTGAAATTAAATTCAATATGTAGACACAAGCTGATCAAGGAGTGGCAAATACATATATATATATATACTCGTACATACTTGTATAGTCAGATGTGAGCCGATGCACTTGGATTCGTGTGAAACATCAAACTCGGCAGCTGACTAACTAGCTCGCTGACTGACTTACTAAATGACTAACTGACTAACTGACTAACTGAGTGACTGAGTGACTGACTGACTGAGTGACTGACTGACTGGCTGATCTGGCTGTACCCCAAACGAAATGCTCGGCGCAAGGTGTCGTCTTACATGTGCAGTCAAATTTTGAAATGCTGCCTGGGTCCTGTGATCCTTTTCTTTGGTCCTAGGGAAAGCGAAAGTGACGCACAGTTGGAGTTTTGGGTAATGAAATTAAGAACGCATCGTTTGCTGCGCTTCGCTGATTGTTTTGTTTCAATTTCTGGTTGCGCCCTTAGACAATCCAGCAGATATTGTATCTCTGAGCAGGAGTATTGCTCTAAGTGCCGACGAGTTCTTCTTGCTGTTGTTGTTGGGCGATTTCCTCGAAGCGCGTCTAGTGCCTGGCAGAGTTCAGCTGCAGTTTTCAAGGGAAACAAGGGAAAAGGGAGAAGTGAAAAAAGAAAAAAGGTCGCCGTACCTGAAAATCCGCTTAGTGGTTGTTACTGTCCTCGTTTTTGACGACAAGAAGTCAACCTCTCGATTTACGACCATTTTGTTTGAGTAATTTCTGGCCTGTGGCTGCTTTGCTGTGTTGACTGATGCGCATCATGCCACGCCACGAAGATGCCACATGCCCGACAGTTGTGTAAATTGTACAGTTTTTACATTCAGCTGCCACTCTTCACTCCCCAGCCTCAGGCCCCTTGGGAGCCTAGTGAGCCGAGTGAGCCGAGTGACTCAATTTGAAATTGCCTCTTGATTTCAAGATGCAAAATAAGTAATATAAAACAATAATAAATTCAATATTACCAGTCAGTTTTTAATGCCACATTTTTTATGTCTTCGTCATACATATAAATATTTTATCGCTTGCATATTTCACAGCCTCATTTGTTTGGGACAATTTTTTATGCCCAGTTCCCCCCAATCAAAGCCTTCTTTAAATGACCAAATAGAAATGTTCACGATTCAATTAAATGATCGTAAAAAGTTCACTGTTTAGTGTTGCTGTTGTTGATTCTTTGAAAAGTTGGAAAAACGATTGTTCGCTTCAGCAGAGCCTGAAGTTTTTCTTCTACGCTCGTAAAATGCCTCAAATTGCTGCTAGAACATAAAAATCACCTAAAATCGGTAATAAAATCAACAGCGCAAAATGGAACTGAGCCTGCACCCTGGCCATCTCTCTCTCTCTCTCTCTCTCTCTCTCTCTATTCCAAATTGATTGAGATACAATGAAAAGAATACCGTACCATAATGTTCCGGCGATAAGGCTTATCACGTGCGTGGGCGATTGATTGAGTTGAGTCATTCCACATTTGATATGTGTATTGTCCGTGTTTATTACACAAAACTTTACGACATATTAGAACATATGCCAAGATAGGGTTTAATACCTTGTTTTTAAGGCATCTGTGGCTTAACTGATTCGTCAATAAATTCATTAAAATTATAATAATAATAAAAATAATACAAATTAAATAAAGGAATAAGGCATGCCAACGATTACATGCCCTTGCAGACAGAAGTCCAACGGATTGTAACTATTTGGAAGATTTACTTGCTTTTAGAAATAATTTTTTATTGAACGACAACATAAATCTTAAAATTTGGAATGGAGAAAAGAAGTTCAATTTGATTAAAATATATTTTTAAATTTAAAAAAAGGAGAGAAAAATGTCTTTTTGATGTCTCGGAATATTGAAATTTCACAACTGACAATGGAATCTTCTTTAATTTGAATGCTCTGCGAGAGTGTAAAGAGAATCAAATACATTTTGATATTGCGGATATTGCATTGATATCAACCAGTTTTGACACACAACTCAAAGTGAATGCCAGACATAAAAATGGACGCATGTCTGTCGACAATAACTGTAAGTTGCACATGCAACAGTTGCATGCTTAAAGCGGCCAATCGCCCACAGGCAAATCAGCAACAAAATCAGCATCGAAATCAGCACCAAAATCCACATCAAAATCAAATTCATTGTACATTGGCACATGGGCCTTGACCAGACAAACAGGCAGGCAGACAGACAGACAGACAGACAGGCAACAGTTGAAAAGTTGAGGATTGGCAATGGGACGGGTTCTATATGTGGCAAACGCGAAAAACCGTTAAGCATCAATTTTGACGCGCCATAAAACTGCAATGAAGTGATAAGTGCCGCTGCAGCAGCAACAGCAACAACAGCAACAGCAGCAGCAGCAGTTGAAAGCAACAGGAATATGCAGTTGATAGATATTTGCAAAACCCAACTGAACAAACTGGTAACCAAAACCCAAGCGACAGCAACAACAATAACAACAAGAGCCATAACAACGGGCACGTTGAGAGCTGTTGCTGTTGCTGTTGTTGTTGCTGTCTGGCGGTCGGACATCCGTATCTATGAGATAACAATGCAAATGCAATGACTCTGCATATGTGCATGTGGGTGTCCGAATATCTGTGTGTCCGAATATCTGTGTGTGTGTGTGTGTGCATGAGCTATGCGACAATCAAACAAAACAAGACTTTTATGAACACCGCGGGAAGTTGACAGCTTGCGTCATTGCCATGATGTGCAAACTGTAAATGCGGTGACCTCCCAACCACCTTCGGAATCCCCAACCCCAAATCCACAGCCCCCAAACCAAAAGCTTATTGTTGTTGCCGCAGTTGCCTGGCGTTGGTTTGCCAATTTTATTGCATCGCGTGCCCAATTATGTATATGGATATGGATATGGATATGGATATTGGTATCGGCCCAACATCATCATCATCCTCATCCTCATCCTCGTCGTCATCGTCATTGTCGTCGTCATCAGCACGATTCATTTTTACGTGCAACATGCAACAAGCAACAAGAGAGCACGACAACAGCAACAGCTACAGCAACATGAAAATTAAAATACATTTTTGTGATGCATTTTCACGTGCATAAAATTTGATTTGATTATGACAAATGTTCACGTGTTGCACTTTCTGGCAATGCAATTTAGTAGCTGCATCGTTGATGGCTTAAGTGGAGAACAACGGACAAAACAGCTCTTGTCATCACTTGTTAGCCGTCTTGTTTTAGACGATATGCGATAATGTAGTTAATTGCACAATTTTAAATATTCTATAAAATGTCAGATGTCTTTCTAAGAATCGTAGCCTTAGTTTACTTAATTCCAATGTATCTTTATTGTCTGTGTACACAGAACTCTAACTTGTATTATTATTAAACAGAATTATTATAATTTTTCACATGTACACACATACAAAGTAGATTTGTTAGGCCTTGTTATTACCACAAATCGTTTCTGAGAGTAAATTAATATTTTTTCAAATTAAGTTAAATGAATTTATAAACTATCTTTGCACTTTTATATTATTCACAATTTTTTTCTGTATACTTAGAAATGTTTTAACATAAGTAACATTGTAGTTTTCATTCAGTTATAGCTAATTCGTTTTTATTATCAAATACTAAAATATTACATTTTTCTGGGGGTTGCAGCGTAGAAACTCCATTTGTATTCGAATACCAAAATGGACGTGTTTATGACTTATGGCCTCTTAGATCATAGTTCACTAGTTCATGCTTATAATCATATGTATAATCGACTGCCAGATAATAAATTATAAGTTTGAATATTTTGAGCACTTTAATTTTATGTAATTTTTCGACCAGCTAAAAACTCTATAAATAACCAAATATAAATTTGTGATTAATGTTCACTGAACATTCAAATATTTACTTTTATGAAGAATTCACGAGTTTTATTTATATAGCTGCATTTTTGTCTATTGAACTAGCAATAAAGATTGTCTTGCAAATTGGCCAATATCCATTTATCATTTCATTTGAATGCTGTGAAAAAACTTCGAGTTCTCAGTCTTAATTGGCATATTTGCTGAAAAACACGTTACGTTCACTTAAGCTGCCATCAGCTAAATGGACATGCATACATATAGTTATATATATAAATTATAGGTGGAGTTGGCCGCCACTCAATGTATTCATTAAAAGTGTTTGAAAGATTGTTTCGACATGTTCGCGCAGCTTTAATTGGCGTAATTGAAAGGACACAATTTTAAACACTTCTACCCCTTTTGAGTGTTCCTTCTATCGTTCACAAAATCAATTGAATATCACTCTTGGCAATCTTATCGCAAATCGGTTTTACAACGTCATACGTGGACAACTAATTGACTTATTGGCATCGGGGCAGGCCAAGTCAGACCAGGCCAGGCCAGGCCAGGCCAGGACAAGCGAGGCGAGACAAGGCAGCAGCAACTATGTTGTACAGTAATCAGTGCCGCCCATTAAGTGACGCAGCAACACTCAGTTGAATGTGCAGCAGCAAACCACACCTGACAGATCCACACCCAGCACATAGAACCCAAGAGTCCATCACACTTTTGAATATACATAAATTATCTTTATTGGCTGGAATGTCCAGGCTCTTCGTTGGCATTGGTGGAGTGGCCAGCTCAAAAGCCAGTTGGGGCTGTGCGAGGCATTCAATCAAGCATTTTGCTTGGTGGCATTATTAACACCACAGCCCAAAACTGATGCTTGTTAATTGCAGGCGCTGAAGAAGGCATACGGGGGGAGCACAGTCGAGGGGCATTTGCATCGTAAATCAATTGAAAATCCATCAAAATGCGCTCATTGTATTGAGATTGCAACTAAGCTGGGACTGAGCTCGTTGGACACACAATATAATTTCAATATTTTTGCAATGCTCAAAACAAGAACCACAAAACCACGAGGAGCAGCAACAACAAAAACAACAAGAGACAATGCCAGCTCCATGGCTGAGCCAATTGACAACATAATCCTGCGACATGTCAGTAGAGGCTCAAATGAGATTTACGCGCCTCGCTCGCTTCCAACTATATACTGTATGTACATATATATATATATATAGATATGTAGATATTGCTATATATTGGCCAGCATTTGTCTGCGTTGAGTCAGCAAAAATGTTGTTGCGATTTTTCAACAAGCTGGCTTATTTTTGGCCCCGTTAACGCTTTGATTGACAAACTACAAAGGTGTAATTATTTTTCATAAAATTTTCGCTGGCAACCATCGCCGTCGTCGTTGTCGACCATCGTCGCATGTCGCTCAATGCCGCGGACATAATTTGTGCTGCAGTTGTTGCAACTTTTCAATCAATTTGCAAGACAACCGACCATCCCGCCAGCACCCCTACAACAACCACCCCGCCCCTCACTCACCCATTCACACTCCTGCCGCAATTATGTCAGCGGGCGAGCGCATAAATTACGAGAGCGTGCGCGCTTAGAGTCTCAACAGATCGGCCACAGATCGCTCGGCCCCAAATGAACGTCAACGGCGTTGTCGCCGTCCGCCGGATTGCTGCACTCAGCGAAATCGTTCAGCTGGATTATAGATTATGGATTTAAGATTTTAATTGCAAATTGCAAGAAGCAGCGAAACCGACATTCAAAAGAATCACAAAACTAATTCTATTTCGTTCAATTATTCAATGTATTGATGCTGATTAATATTATTATTATTATTAATAAATTAATTATTTAATGTATACTAAAAAATTTGTGTTTAAACAGAATTTATTACTGAAATTTAAATTAACAAATTATATTCAAAAAATGAAAGGGAGTAATTAAATTAAAATTGTAAATTAAAATTACAAATAAAATGAAGCACTTAATAAAACTAAATTCAATCAGACTTCAAATTGTTAATCATTAGTAGCTTAGTAATAAGGTAAGGAAAACTTTAAGAATTGAGCTAGAAAACTCAAGAGTTTCTAGAATTGTCGTGTACTTTTAACTTTCAGAAATAATATTTGTAAATTATTATATACATTGACAAAATGTAGTTCTTGCATTTATTAATTTCTACATTCATTCATTAAGTGCCCAAATATTTTGCATTAGTATTACGGAGATTTAACATATTTATCAGAAATTCGTTTATACATCTAATAAAATACCCAAGAATTCTACCTAACAATTTAAGAAAAATAATACATAGTTTCATTAAACCGTGTGATGTGTTAATCATTTTCGAAATTGAGTTTTTCTGAGTGTTGCGCCGCCCCACAGCCTCACCCCTCGTCGGTTCTCATATACACGCACTGTGGCCATAAATCATGCCCTGGTGGCGCGTTACTCATGCGCAATGTCCTCGTCGCCGTAGGCCCAGTTTGTGGAGCAGTCAGCGATGCCTGGACAAACTGAGAACCGAGGAGACCAACCAGCGGACCAACGGACAGCCATCTTTTATAATCGCATTGCGACTAATTATCGTACCCGAGAATTATTATGAACTCGATTTGCAAATTGTGCGTTTGCGATTCGCGACCAGTTTGGCGATTAGATTTACTCGGGAGGCAGGCGGAATACTACAAGACAGTGAGTCTCAGATATACCCTCTAATTAGGTAATGCAATTATACAGCTTCAAATCTCTTCAAATCATCAATGTTGTAATATCATTGGCGAAGATATTCAGAGCCACTAGATGTATCAGTTCAAAAATGCTTGCTGATAAATTAATAAGAAGTATTAAGAAATGTTGTATTAAGAAGTGTTGTAGTTTTTGAGTACATACTAAGTATTATATAATAGATAATTATTATTGAGAATGTAGCCTCTACTATTTAAGTTATAGTAATTTAGTTTTTAAACAAAACACGAAATTACTTTTCTTTTTTCTTAAGCATAATATATTTATTTAAGCAATAATTAAGAGGCATAATTTTCATATGAATAAAATAAAAGATGAATTTTGGCTTTCAAGCACAAGGATGTTTTTAAAAATAATTAAGTATTTTGCAAGCATGTTTTAATGCCGGAAACATTTTTAGCAAGCAACTAAGAAAATTTTATAGATTGGAATTGAAGACTGCTGTAAAATCTTTGACTGCTCCTATTTACTACTTAAAGAAGTCTGCAATTTTAGTCTTAACTCTTGTTGGCAAACATTAAGTCTGATTTGATCTATGATTTTAATGCTCGAACAACAATTATGAACTATAATTAGTAAAATTGCTTAATCATAGTCAAGTGCGCCATTTGTTATTAAACCCTTTATTATTGCCAGTCATATGATGGCGCACAGTAAAATCGCAAATGATCATGTTTAGTGTGCCTTTTTTTTCCCATCGACCATTTGATTAACCAGACTCAGTTGATGCCAGCCTTTACCCTGCGTTCCCACTTCCCCTACGGATTGTGGCTCTTAAAGTACATGCAAAGCTGCAGAGCTCTGTGGTGATTTGGTTTGTTGTCTTAAGGCATTTTATTTGGCGCCATAAATCTATCAACGCCGGAGCAACGCGTGCGCATGCGCAAACACTGGACCAGGCTGGCTGTCTGGAGCGAGAAAGGGAGAGAGACAGAGATAGAAAGAGAGAGGGAGAGCGAGTGAGCCTTGTATCTGTGGTTTGGATTGCATGTACATGCTGATAGGCCAGACGAGCGGCCGGCCAAGGAAGATTTACGGCTGGCAAACGCAAATGTTGAAGCCCGGGCTGAGAGCATTTTAAGTTTATGATACGAAAATCAGATTGCTTTATTGTATGCGAAATGGATCGATGATCACTGCAGTCGAACCGAGCCGGGTCGAGGGTACCCATAATCGTGGCTTGGCGTGCAATTGGACTGAATTGGATTGGTATTCATATTGGAAGTGTTGCTGCTGCTGCTGCTGCACACACACAAATTCATTTATATTTATGATTTGTGAATTGGGTTTTATGATGATGTTATTTGTGGTCGGTCATACAATCTGGCCAAACTATTACATTTTTACGGGCTGGCTAAAAGTGTGAATTTGCCACTTCATTTGAGAGCTTGTAAAGACATAAATTATGCCAGAATATATGCGACTGCACATGTCTCTGTGTGTGTGTGTGTTTGTGTGTGTGTGTGTGTGTGTGTGTGTGTGATGGGGCGCCTTGGTAGCCACGGTTACTTAGCGCTTTTTATGGCCATGTGAATTGGGCGTTGCGAGTTTCAAAGTGTTGAGCATTAAAGTTCAACTGTGCAACTGTGCAACAACACACACAGCACAGCAAGAAAAACAACAACAACAACAACAACATTGGCCGCAAGAGCCAACGTCAAAACAAAACAAACAGACGGCATTAATGACGACGACGACGACGACGACGACGACCAACGAGGACTGGGAGCCGGGAAGAGTGGCCAAAAAATATATTAATGACTTATCAAGGATAATTTGACAATGCGCAATAAATCAAACAGGGCGTGTGGTTTTCTGTTTTTCCCCCCTCTCACTCTCTGCCTCTCTCTCTCTCTCTCTCTCTAGCGGTGACGTGAACGGTGACGGTGACTGGTTGACTGGTGACCGGTGACAGTGAGCATTGCCAGCACATAAAAACCAAAAGGAAGAAAATAAAATCCATAGCTACGAATACTCCATGCCATAACAACAACAACAACAACAACAGCAACAACAGCAAATGCGAAATGCGAAATGCGATGCGGATGCTTAATTCCGGGATAAGGAGACGGGTGCACGCGTGGTGGCCAGCAAATTGGATGCCCAGCTGTGTAGCTGCAGACTGTGCCATAACTTAACACCTTCGTTGGAGTGCCGTGCTGGTTGGCATTGCACTCAAATGCATACGGAAAACGCCACACATGTGCATCAGGGTTGCTCAGTATAATATTATTGTTCCCTATACCATAACTCTAAGAATTTCCGAAGTTCATTAACTTTCCACGGTTTAGCTATTTTGACTTCATTATCAGTTGATATTTTACGTTTTTTTTTTTAAATATAAAAATACTCTTTTATAAATTCTTGAAGTTTGTTATTCCAAAACTTAAACTTTCTCATTGTACAATTTAGCATTCGAATAATACCAGCAAATACACATTCGCTTTCAAACTTCATTAAAATAAATAAAATTCATTTTAAATAAAAATATTTTTTTTTGCTATTAGTATTTCAACAATACCAAAAAATAAACATTCAAATTATCCAAATTATATTTACACAAATTGTAGTATAAAATTATTGCTGAAAATTCTACATTCTACACATTATATTATATTATATATTATATTATTAATACAAATGTAATTTAATTGAAACATTAATTATCTAAAAAAATAGAATAGACTTTTCCAATAAAATTTTTAAGCCAAGCTTATGCGAAATTGTATTCTCTTGAAAATTGATTTCGCTTATGAATTGTGTCCCAAATATTACCTCATATTAATATGTGGAACATGACGAATTTCAAATGGGCTGAACAGCATTGAAACACCCTAACAAATTTCCAAATTTGCACATACGCACACACATTATGTCGTACGCATAGTGACCACAATGGCACATGTGAGGGACACACAATTTTATATAGTAGTATATACTCGTAAGTATCTTGCAGTGTCGTGTTTTTTTTTTTGTTGTTCTTTTTTTTTTGCTGTTGCTTGTTTTTGTATTTTTTTTTTGTCAGTCTCATGCATAAAATATGATTGCGTTTCATTTGTATCTACAAGATTGAATTTCTCTTAGGCGCGAGCGAGTTTATGAGCTTGTCAATTTTCTTTTTATTTATTTATATGCATATCATACCCAGGTGGAGGCGCAGACTCGAGCATGAATGGCGGACGGGGGCACAGTGGTGCGCAGGGGTGTGCTGCTTGATTTCATAATAATAGGAATACAATATTGAAAATGCTCTGTGGGCTGATCCCACTAGTGGCCGCCATCGCTCAGCATTGGGTTCTGGCTCGGGGTTCTGGCTACGGGCCATTGTTGTTGCCTACATCAAAGTGAACCGAAGCGTGGAGCTGCAATTGAAGCTGGAATTGCCGTTGTGGCTGTTGTTGCTGTTGTTGCTGTGGTTGCTGTTGTTGCTATATGTTGTGTTCAGTTCTGTTCGGCTCTGTTGTGTTGTGTTGTGTTGTGTTGAGTTGTATGTACGTAGCCTCACCTCACCTTAAGCTTGTAACATTTTATTGTAATTAAGAACATGTAAGTTGTAAAGAGGAGTCGTAGCTGTTTGTGTCGCAAGGCATCGCATCGCATTGCATTGCATCGCATCGCATCGGGGGCCCCACCTTATATGGTTGTCTCCTGTCTCGTGTCTCCTTCGCATTTGCAAATTTGTGGCGGCCGGAGTCAAGAGGGCGAGACAAAGTCAATTGCATTCTTAACCCTTTATGCTGATCAACCAGCAAACAAACAAACAACAACAACAACAAGAGACACAGATACAACAAATAACAGTACAACTCTAATTAAAAATTAACACACACTTCGGCGAAGCGAGGAACGGGCAACGAGCAACGTGCAATGGATAAAAAAAAACCATTCGTTTAATCAGGCTAAAATCAAGTCTATTATGGCCAGGCTTATGGCGCAGATTGGCTGCATGAGGAACGTACATATATGTATATGTATAAACAGCATCTCATTTGAAGTCATCATTAAAAACGACGAGCGATGCGCCAACATGCAGATACTCAGCCACTCTGGCAGGCACACACACACATACACACATAGACACAGACAGCCGTTCCCAGCCGTTGGCCACTCGTTTGCCATTCGTTTGTCATTCGTTTGCCATCCGTTCCCAGCGCTGACCACCGCCGATCCTCGACAAGGCGACTGCGAACACGGCGCACACTTGAGGCCATGTAATCAACGTTTGCTTACTTCATTTAGCGTGCGGCAGAAGAAAAGCGAAACATGCATACAATCAGCGTTGGCCAGACAAATGAACGTGGTGCGAGCAGCAGGAGCAGGAGCGGCAGCAGGACCACAAGATGCCGATGCCGATGCCAATGCCAGTGTGATGCCCATGCCAATGCCACATTATAGTAGTACACTCACAAAAAAAACGTTCAACTTAAATCTTAGAAAATCACCATACTTTTGGGGACCTGTGCAGCGCACTTAGTTTTTCCAAAAGTGCATTTCTGATACAGAAGGCTGGGATTTTCTCAAAGCCATTGTTTTAATTAGAACAAAGATTGTTTTCAGAAGAACAACGTACATTTTCATATTAAAAAAAAAGTTAGAAAATTTCTTTGCTATAAAAATTATTAAATTGCTATTAAGTACTTTCGTATACAATTTAAAAAATAAAATAACTTAAGTGAAGTTTCAAGTTAGCAAGCACTATATTTTCTGCTTAAACGATTTAGGAATAACATTTCCGAAACATTTTAAAATATTTCATTAGTAAAAAAAATGTACAATTTTACAAATTCTACTTATATTTAAAACAGAAACATTTTCTGAAAAATACATTACATTTTATTCGTTGCCAGGTTAATTATCATTATCATAAGTTGATTTTCTAAATTTCAAATATGTTTTTCAGAGCTGCGTTCTTTTCTTTGAGTGAAGTAATAGCTGGAGACGGTTGCTGCTGGAGTATATAGCCAGCCAGTGCTTGTTGGCAATGATGTATTTTTGATTTCGTATCTTATATTACCAACAACAAGACACAGAGGCTACAACAACAACAGCATTCGAAGTGAATGCCAAGTGTGACTCTGGGTTGTTGTTGTTGCTGGTTTTGGCCCGACTGCAGTCATCGTCACAACGCAGATCTCACAGCAAAGCTAAAAGCCAACAAAAAAGTTGATTTCGGAATTTTTATTTTTGATTGTGATGATTGTGCATTGAAATTTGATACATTTTGGGACTGAACGGACAGGGATGCCAGGCAACATGTTGTTCCCGTTGTTGTTGCTGTTGTATGCAAAAATGTTGGCTAGTCGACAAGGCATTGGCTGCAACTACAACCAACAACAACAAGACACAAGGCAGACAAATGGACAGACTGAGCAGCAAGCAACATTAATAAGATTGGCATCTGCTGCTTGCAGTTCAAATGTAATTTCTCATAAACAAAAGTGGGCTGACTGGGTGTGGTGCCTGTGGTGCTTGTGGTGGTTATTGGCCTGGGTGCTATTTACTCTGTGGCTCACCAATTGTATTTGACCATCAAGATAAATGTGCAGCTTTAAATGTCGGTGGGTGGGTGTTGCCGCTGCTGCAAGTGGCAATCGGATCTGGTAGCTGATTTAAGCTTGTTACCAATGCTCGATCAGACTTGACTTGAGTGAAAGCCAAGCTATGCAAACTTGCAACTCTTCTTCCTCGAATTATGATGATAACCAGAATTTCATATCCAAGGGGATTAACATAGAGGAAATGCAAGTCAATTTAATTTTAATCAATGTCTTATTCTTTAGAGAATTAAATCTATCTACGTCTATCTTAGCGATTATTAAAGCTAACGAATATTTAAGTATATAATATGTGTATAAATATATACGAGTATATAATAAATATTCATAATTACATCATACAACCCAGCTTTTAAATTATTTTATTAATTTCTCAGCTTGCTCATGTGAAGTGTCTTGTCTTATGTAAGTTTTTGTATTTGGCATTTTTTTACTTTAAATGTTTGATGATGATGTCTATAAGTGTAGAATGCCGATATCGGACATCTACGACTTGAAGTCGACTTACTTGTTAAGCAATGTACTTGAATTATTCAATTTAAAATGTAAGACTGAAGCAAGCTCATTTCTCAACTTGATTTATTAAATATTTATTGATGTTTTTCGTTGCCAGTGAATGTACTAATTACTTATGAATAACCAGTTTTATAAAAGTTAAATAGATGATATTTATAATATAGACACTAAGTATTGACGATTTGAATTTTAAATTAGTTTCAATTGTTTTTCTATTTTATAACAAAGACTCCAGAAAAAAAAAAAACAAAATTGTATAGTCTTATAAAGTACTTGTAAATAGATGTGCTAAATGAGATATTTGCTTCATTTAGTTTTCCTGTTTTTATCACTTATATATTTTGCATAGATGTGATTCTACTTTAATTTAAAATTGTGTACCACATTTTGTATGTTTTGTTGGATATTAATATTTTTTTTACGATTTTCAGAAGCATCATTAGAAAAAAATTGAGTTATTTGAATTATTGAGTTATGATAAATACACTGGTAACATTAATCAACTTAGAAACTTTAGATGTCCATTAAACTCATTTAATGAAGCAACATTACATTATAATATATAACACACATTTGGGACAACTTGCACATAATTCAATACACATGGCGTTAGTGCATAGAACAATTTAGAGTACGCTTATTTCTTGTAGTATCATGTGGCACATATGTGTGATAGATCTTTTCGTTTTACGCAGTTTGTGCTTAAGTTTGTATTTAAAGATGTAAGTGCCAGCAAGAATTCAAGGCGGCAATAAATATTCTACATACTTAGATGCGTATTCAAAAAGAAATTCAAGCTCTTTCAGCTTGAAAATCTACCAAATGCCGCCGCCTCCCAAAATCGACATCGCTCCAAAAAAAAAAAAAACACAATGCCTAAGAGATCCCCAGTTGGAGTCAGAGTCGAAGCCCTACCCTCAGCTGCTTATGCTAATTCGGCTCCCCTCTTAACGGCAGATGAAATTCCAGAAATTAAAATCTGTTTTTCCTGAATGCCATACGATATGGTTGTGGCTGTGTGTGTGTGGATGTGGATGTGGTTGTGAATATGTGAATATGGATATGGATACGCATGGACACAATGCGATTATTCAATATTTTCAACACAATATGAACTAAGGGAATAAATCAAATTGATTAAATTCGAACAGACCAGAAATGATATCGAGCTGGTAAGGGTTAAGAAGAAGAACATCGCGTAGAATAGGCCGAGACAATAGCTTTGGCCAGCGAGCTAAAGAGACTCATTTAAATAATAAACCACTAAAAACCTTTTTAAAAAAAAGCAACAGAAACAACACACAGCCAATTTAAATAGAAAACCGTTCACAGCATTCGAACAAAGTAGACGAAAAAGTAAACCATTAAAAATTACTACTAATGTGCACCTTACACAAAAGGTACCTAAAAAAAAAAAAAAAAAAAAAAAAAACTGCGGCTGCCTGGATGGTTTTGGATCGCAGCGGATTGGATCGAAATACTGTTTGAATGGGGACAAAAGCGCCCCGCAACAAAGTCACGAACTGCGACTGAGCTAATGTCTAATAAGTGAGCCCAACTGAGACCGACTCGGGGCCCCGAGACATCTGTGCGACCCACTGCGGCGACAGCGCATTAAAATAAACGAGACCCAATTCATCTTCGAACCTTTTTTGTTGAGCCGCCAGCGTCGGCGTCAACGTCAGCGTCAACGTTAGCTTCACCACTGCCATTGCCATCGCCATCGCCATCACCATCACAGTCACAGTCACCGTCGTCTCTAGCTCCATAAATTGCAAAACGAGCCGGGGCAAAACTAAAACCACTTTACTTAATGAGCATCAAATATCTGCTTGCCACAATTCTCGATACAAATCTATTATTTAGGACCTGCTTTGTAGCTGTAGCTGCACTAACATTTCAATTAATAAACCACCCGCACCACAAGCACGCCCTCCACCTCCACCTACTCCCTCTTCCCGACAGCAGCAGCAGCAACAGCTAGAGTACCAATGTCAGTGCGAGAACACGCAGCTCTCCCACGACCATCCCACAAAGAGTCGGAACAATGGCCAAGTATAATCACTTTGTTTGCACCTTTGGGAATAACCAGTGACAGACGCCGTCGCATGAGTGGAGCTCTGAGTTCTCTTGGCTAACACACAGAGCCACTCGGTAGTGTCTACTACTACCACTAGTTGAAGGTGGTCGCAGGACGCAATTCGCAGCTACTGCCACGAAAGTGGCTCACAGAGAGGCCAACGGGCAATAAGTGGTGGACATACAACCACAACAACAGCAACAACAACAACAACAAGTCAACCCGAGTTGCATTTATGAAAATGAGCTGCAGCTCGGGGCCGTGCAATTTGTTAACGAGACAATTGACCAAATGTTGCCCAGCTCTTGGCTGGTTAGCTGCTACTTGATTGTTGAAAGGCACTACATACATCAGATGGCTGCCCATGCTCCCCAGTTGGACTTAAGAGTTAAGCAAACGATGTAAAGCAAATTAGCACTAACAGTAGGGAAATCTGACGAGGATCTTTAACTGATGTTCAAATGGAATGTGGAATGAACTTCAATAAATTAGTATTTATTCAATAAAATCACGCGCACATTTTTCGAACGTTTTAAATAAATGATTGTCTTTTTCTTGTAATAGAAAATATTATAAATATTTAGACAGATCACACACTTAATTCTTTAGCTGTTGGAAATACATCAACCATTCTAAAATGGGATCATCCAATTTTATAATTGACTCATATACTCTTTTGGAGATAAAAATGCGATGTTGATATTATGATTTTAATATGATTCTATGCAAGTCACTTATACGTGACAAATCACATACGTATTTAATATATTATTCCACAATTATATACTTAAATGTGGCGCATATATATAAGTATGTGGGTTTGTAGGTATAAAATATTCAAATTAGTGCTAAACAATCTCTAAATTATGTATTTGCATTGAATATTCATTTATTTGTTGTTGACAAATTGATTTAAACTTTAAATCAACTTTACATTTTAAATATTTGATTTCCAGTCTGTAATTAACAGATATCAAAATTGCTAAAAACAAATCATTTGAATATGTTTTCCTTCATTATATTAATAGAAAAAAAAACAAAACTTGTTTAATCGTTCTGATCATGGTGAAACTTTTAGTGAATACATTTTTATTAGGTTGCAAATAAAGATTTATTCTTGATAAACTTTTGGAAGCAAAGAACAAAATTGTTTGCATTCGTAAATATCAAAAAATAGTTTCCCATAAATGAATGAATAATTTTGTAATTCTTCTATCAGTTAATTCGTTTACATACACATGAGTTTCTAATACTTTCTAAAAATGTCGCAAAAGCTTTTCTTATGATTGCCAGTGTGTGTTAAATAGTGACTAGTGATGCAAGTCAGGACAAATCCCAAACCGCAGCTTAAAGTCAACTAACAACAATGAGGTCTAACAACTCTATGCCCATTTTGGAGCTTAGAGATTGGCGGCAACATGAGCTTTCAACTGCCAAAGACAATGGAACTGCCAATTGGCAATTGGGAAATGGGAAATGGGAAATGGCGTCGCTAACAGCAATAGTAACAACTGCAGCAACAGCAGCAATAACAGCGAGAATAACTGGATCGACAGCGTGGTGCACAGTGGTAATAAAAGTGAAATTAACAATCAGCGAGCGCTTTACGGTTGACATTTCACATGACAGGTTAGTAATGCGATTTAGCAGGATAAAGGACAGCCGCAGGCTTGGTGTACCAGCTAAGGCAGCTGCGATGCCAGCTAGCCAGCCAGCCAGCCAGCCAGTCAGTCAGCCAGCCTGGTCTCATGGCTGTACTCGTCGTCTCTCGTGCACATCCAGAGTAGTGCAACAAAATTGGAAACATTTGACTCTTCTCGGTCGGAGCTCTACTGTTGTCGTTGTTGCTGCCTTTGTCGTTGCCGTTGCCGTTGCCATTGCCATTGCTGTTGCTGGTGTCGGTGTCGTCGTCGGTGTCGATGTCCGTGGCAACCGCAGCAAATGGTTTTGTGAAGAGAAAGTTAATTAAAATAATGAGTTTTCGTGCAAATGTTACGAGCTGTGCGCCATTCGTTGTGTTGATGAATGTCTGGGCTGTCAAATAAGGCAGACATCCGACCGACCCAACTGCAGCCCCAATCCGAGCTTACTGCCTGCTGCCTGGCTGTCTTATAGTATATGCACATGCACATATTTGTGCATGATCATAATGTGTATTATATACGTAATAATGCACTTTTAATTAAATGCAATATTCGCTCTCCTGCATTTAAATCGACATTTAAAATGTTTGTCATTTGGCATTCTGTAAATTTGCACAGAGACAAGACATATTTACACATTTGCGTGTTTGCGCCATTGTGTTTTGTGTTTTGTGGCAACATGACTGTGGGTGGTCTGCTCTGGGGCCAGTGTGGCATTTCTAATAAGCAAATTGATTTAAAATTGTCAGCATTGCGTGGCTAGCAAATTATATTTTGTGTGTGTTTATTAATATTAGATAAGTGGGTGATTCGATTATGAGACTACTATTTGAAGTGCACCAGGCATAATTGCAACGATGCACCAAAGTGGTACTAAGAACACCAAACGAAATACGAAATGAGTATTAGCCAGTGTTGAGTCCAATAAAATTGATTTCGTAATAAATCTAATAAAAAACTAAAACTACAAGATCAGGAATTTTTGACAAAAGATCAGTCTCATTAGATCATTGAATTTCGATAGAGATAAATATAAAATAATTATATAACATTATTGCCTTCATCAAAACAAGATCAGCTATACATATTGACATATTTCATGGAATGAAATCTTGCTCTTGTGATTCTATTCTCCCATATAGTCATCAGTTCTAGGCAAAGAACAGAAGTCATAATTTCGTGACCATTAATTCCGTCCAGCTTCACTCCAAGACGAAAGAACAGAAGTCTTAAGTTGTCGTATTCCGATGAGAAAAAGAGCGAAGGAATCCAATGGTTCAAGTAAATATGTCCTGTGTTACAAAGCTGTTGCGTAATTATATCCAGCATTCAGTTCAGACAAATCGAAATTAAGCTAAAAATTTTTAAAAGATGCTTTACACATTTAAACAAGTTGTTAATTAATTAAATTAATTTTCAAACGATAGTCAGGTGAAAAGAGAGTCCTTTAATTAGTTATATATTTGCTTAGGACCATAAGGGGAAGTAACTGACATGGAATTGAAATTAAAATATCAAATCTAAATTGACATATTTATATTAAAAGCATACCTGCTTAACTTAGATAAATGAAATATCAAAAATACAAGAGTCGAGTCTACAATCTAAGTAGAATTGTGACTTTAAATATTCTCAGAAATATTCAATTTTGAATGACAACTCATTATGTGAAACTTACCAATCAATTTACCATGCCAAATCGCATCGTCATCGTGCATCAATAATTCAGTGTAGTTTTAGCTAGGAACCATTTGTTGGACTTCAGTTTGCCATCCAATTGCAAAATAAGCTGATTTTCAGTTTCAGTTAAATGTGTTAAATGTTGATTATTTGTACCACTGTGCTGGCACTTACAGCTGTCAAAGTTTGCAACAGAGAGCGCCGTTTGTTGCCAAAACATAAACATGTCAACTTGGAGAGCGGTTCACAGAGAGCACACACCGAGAGAGAGGGCGAGATAGAGAGAGAGGCACACGCACAATTTTCCTCCGCGAGAGACACGAAGAGAGCGGGCGAGCGAGCGAGCGAGTGAGAGCCTGTCAAACTAAAACATTACGGCTAGGGGTGAAGGATGTCGGACACGGGCGAGGATGGGGATGAGGGACGACAAGGGTATAACTGCCGGAGTACGCGACTTTTCCTTACTCGCGCGCGCCTTTTACACATCCAAGTCCAACACTTTCAATGGGCAAATCGTAGCTCCATGCCCACATGGCACCCACAGGGCCCAGTAGCCCCAAATCGTGAACGTTTCCAACCACCGGATTGTCTATGCTAGCTTGCTAGCTGAACGGCGACGTGAACTCAGCATCCTGGACACGACCACGACGACATCGCTGGCAACGTGGCGGCGACAATAATAACAACAGCGAGTCCAACGCGTGCCCCTAGCATGGCGGGCGGGCGTCCCAGCCCTGGCGACGGCGACGGCGTGGAGGCTGGCGACAAGCACCAAAATTTTCTAATTTCGCGACAGCTTCGATTTTGTGACGAGAGAGACGAGCAGGGCGATTTTTATTTGTAATTTGGTCCACTGGAGCACAAATATTGTTACATTTTCTGGCCAATTACCGTATTTACCGATTTGCACATTCGTTTGCGTTTTTGATTACAAAAATTTTAGAAAAATAGCTGCGTGCGAGTTTGTGTGTGTGTTTTTTTTTCATATGCGGTGCCACAACAAAAAGTTGGCTGACTGTTCACTCGCGTCGCGTCGCGTTTTGTCAAAGAGCAGAGCAACAGCGAGCGACAAAAGCCAAAATCTCGCATCTCACAGCGAGCCAACACCAGACCGGGGGCACACACAGCAAAACAGGCAGCAGGCAGCAGGCAGCCACACAAGGACCAAACGTTGCCGCCATCGAACGTACCAAAAGCAGCAGCAGCAGCAGCAGCAACAACAACACATTCAAAGCAATTGCAAAAAGAAGAAAGAAAATGGGCAACAACAAGAACAAAAGCAACAAGAACGAAAAGGAAAATACAAAAAACACACACTGAAAAGTAAAGTGAGCATCAAAGCGCACGGGACAAAATAGTTTTCAACCCGACCAGCAGCCCACAAGCATCGTTTGAGTGTCATGTACAATGCGATGCGGTGGCGCCCGGCGCAGTAGCTCTCCCTCCAACCTACCACCCATCACCCACCCCACAATCCACAGTAACCCCATCCTGTGGCGGGGTGCTCTTCAATTGCTGCTGCGTCTAAAAACCGAAAAACAATAAAAAGCTCAAACG
Source organism: Drosophila basisetae (assembly GCA_035041595.1). Lineage (NCBI taxonomy): Eukaryota > Metazoa > Arthropoda > Insecta > Diptera > Drosophilidae > Drosophila > Drosophila basisetae. Next base: position 4,862,922 of record JAWNLB010000090.1, read on the forward strand.
GGAGCTTCGGTGACGGTGACCTGTTTGTATACTCTACAAATGCAAATCCCTTGAAACGTCTTTGAATGTATTATTTTCCAAACAGTTAAACAGTTTTTTTTTGTCTTTAAGAAATATCTAGCTTAAAGTTAATATATACAAATATACATTAATATTAATGAAATTACGTCCGAAATCCGCTTATTATTATTAAGATCATTTAGTCTTTTGTTCTTCTATTGTTTACTTTAAAAATATCATCTTGTGTCGTATTCGTAAGCGTTTTACAGTTTCAGTTGAGTATTAGAATATTATAGCTTTCTGGAATTAAAAGAGAGTAAGTCAGCAGAATTAGAAAATGAATCGTTTATTAATAATAACTGGTTGTAAATAATAAGATAATGAATAATAATAATTAATGCAGTATTTCTAAACAAAATAAAATTACCAATAACTGTTTAGAATGTGTCTTTCTAATTCTATTTACTCTTCAACATAAAAATATAATTGAGAATAATAATTTTGCTATAAAATGTAAATTCTTATTTCGAAGTAGAACCTAACTTTTAATGAGTCTGATACTTAATATCAGACATTAATTAGATAAACCTATTTTTGTATTATTATATAAGGACTAGAGATACATGCATATTAGCTTAGCCAGGACATATGCCCCGTTGAATAGCTGTCTAGAGCCAAACGAAAAAATGCCAAAGCACGCGTTGACACTTTACGCTCAACACTCGCACACACATTCACTTAGGCGAACACACACACACACACACATTCCGAAAGAGATTCAATGGGATGCCAGGATGCTGAAGCTTTGCTCTCCGGAATATTGGCACACTCTGGAGAGTATGCTCGGGGCGATTGGCAACGTGTGTTCTGCAGCCCGGAGCAGCAGCAGCTGGAGCCCAAGCATGCCGTCATTGTAAACAAAGGATATGACTGCGCTCTCAGGGATGCTAGTGTCGAAGAGCACTCAAGATGCTGAGAGGCGCGCTCACTGCGCAACGCGGCATGTGGAAGCTGATGCGGGAGCAGATGTTGAAGCTGAAGCTGCAGCTGAAGCTGCCGCTGGCGCTGGAGCTTTCATGGACGTGCGCGACAATAAAAGCTGTCGCCATCGACGTCAGCGCCTATCGATTGGTTGTGCGGCCAATGCGCATGCAAAAGCGCTGCATTTTGACAGCTGTCAACGCGCCAGCGATGGCACTTTTTTGGGGGGAGCACAAAAAGACCGGCAACGCCGACTGACAAGACGACAGGTAAAGTGAGGCAACGCAACGCATGGCATGGCAAAGCAAGGCAAGGCAAGGCAAGGCAAGGCAGGTAAACAAATTGAAATGCAAAATGCAGGCGGCCAAGTGAACGACACGCGTTCATTTATCAAATGTCCATCGGGCTCATCAGCAGATAAGCTGAGGCGCCGCCACTTGGATCGTTCCATGGCAATTAAACAATGTCACAAAATATTTAGCTGGCAAATAAATGTCACACACACAGTTGACAGGGGGTGGGACAACGGGGACAGCGAGCTTGGGCCAAGGATGAGCTAAATTACATGAAAATTAATGAGCAGCCAATTCGATATATGTATGTATATGTATGTATGTACATCCGATTATGTACAGCTCAGAGAGTTGCGTATGAATTTTTGATAATTTAATTAGAGTGCCGGCCAGATGGTTGACCAATTGCTTGTTAAAATGCGTTACGCCCCCCACAAAATAGCCCAGAACTAGAACCTCCCACTCCCGGACATTGGCCTTACACGCACACAGTGAGTGAGGAGGACTCCGCAGGCGTTACAAAAGGAATTTTCATAATTAAGCAATTACCCATTTTCGTATTTGCCTATTTTCGTATTTTGGTTCTAGTTTTTGTGTCGTGTGGGCGTTGCGGTCACTTAGCTGACCAGTTGTCCATTTATTTTCATTTCTGTGGCGTCGCACAAATGTCATAACTGTTTTCTGGGTTTTCTGGGTCGGCCCCAGCGCGATCGCAAACGCAACGCAACGCATTTCCTAACGAAGATGAATTGGAATTTTATTCAAATTTAATTTATGCCAAGCCAAAACATAAACAGAGCTAAGCTCAGCTCGGCCCACACGCAGCAACCGGGCCCAGAGTTTTTGGGCGATGTAAGCAAGCGGCTAATAGATATTTCCATGTTTGGGCCCATTAAAATCGCCAAAAAACAATTGAGACACGTGATTTGAGTGGCCGGCTCTTTTTGTCTTCCTTTTTTGATATGCGTGCCTGTCAGTCATAAGACAAGCTGCCCTTAGGGCAGAGTGCCAGGCTGATGTCAACTAAATATCATCACCTGGCTGGTCCGGCCTACAAACTGATGGCACTACTCTGATAGCTGGCATTGGCGACATGCCGTTCTCCCGTTATTTGTTAGGTGCAAAAAATTATGTCTGCTGTCCGGTGGAACAGCGCGAATTCATCACAACACAACCACACATTCATATCTGTTCACTGATTATGATCTACAAGCGGTGCGCCAGGAGGGGAAGAGTGAGGTGCAGGTGGAGGGGGAGTGGTTGCCTCAAGCAGCGATGGGTATATTTGTATTAAATATATGGCGTGACATACGCAATGTTGGCTAACAAGTGACCAGAGTCCAACATTCGAGAGACATTTATTTAATTACATGCCCACATTTTATATTCTTTTCAAGAAATAAGGATTGCCTGCTATTGACTAAAGAAAATAGTTTTTATTAATTTGATAGCTTATTAACATTAACTTATAGCTTATTACTTGTATAAATTATTACATTTTTAATACTATTTTCCATATTGATCACTTCACCTATTTAATTAATTTTTATCTTAAGCTAAATTCAATGCACGTTTTGTTGCATTATTTTCATTACACAAATATAAATTTATTTGAGCTTTTTTAAGGCTGAATAAATGTCAAGATGTATGAAAAGGATTAAGATATAATTAACTTCTGTAGAGCTCATTCCGTAAGCAAAAATAATTGTTTATACAAAGGTTTATGGAAGTAAAAGGATTAAAATAAATTCATGTAAATAAACAAAAAATGATTTTTGTCTAATAGTTTTTCAGATTTTTGTATATTAATATTTTGAAATATAATTTTGAAATCTAAATTAAATGATGAGTCGAATCAAAAGCAACTTAACTTCGTTTTAGACTATTTATGTTTAGTTAAAACTATTGCAGATCGATCTTAATCATTTCACATTGCAATATGAGCTGCCAATGTTATTGTATAAATTGCGTACTAAAGTAAAGAAATAATTATTGTTTAATAAAATAATAATAATAATAATAAGAAATTTGCCTGTTTATCTACAAATGAGATAAATAAAAGTAATAACACAGCAAGTAGGTTAAATATATGATTATAATAATGAACACGCTAAGTTGAATGCCATAAATCGAAGTTTGTCTTTTTATGCTATTAATATAAATATGCGATAAATAAGATAAAATATTAATTTAAGCAAAATAAATGATGTAGCAATGTGGTAGATTAGCTGCTATTAAAAACAGTTGTGGAGTTATTTATAAATTCCGACTTATTTTGTAATTATTGTCGCCAATGCACTTCAAATATATATTTCTAGAATCTAGTTCTTGACACATCGTTGTTGACTTGTTGTTATAATACGAGTAAGTCGCAATGCGTTAAATACCTTTGGCGCTCTATGCCTGTAATTATGAGATGACACTGCAAATTCCCACGCCAAATATCTGACTAATCTAGCACAAAGTACTTGCTACGGCTGCATGCAGCCATTACACATGCAACTGCTCCCAGTGCAGTGTGTCGTTGATTTGTGGGTCGTCATCCAATAATTACCGGCTAAACAATCACTGCATTCATGTGGCGCTGTTGACGCTGCTGTCGTCATTGACATAATGCGACAATGCGAATGCGACAACGTCATGGACACGTATGCGGAGCGGTTGGAGATAGCTGCTGCCAGATAGACAGATAGCCAGATATGAAGTGGGACCATGTTGCCCCCAAATAATTACACCGCACCCCCACCTCCCCCCGTATTGTATAAATAGCGACAGTAGACTTGGTGCGCTGCGCCGCCAAGATAACAAAATTACTGCGTACTAAACACATTTTGGTTTCAGATATATTGTGATAAAAATGTGAAGTGAGCGAATGGGTAAGGTAAGCATAGCTGGGCAGCCGCTGGTAGCGCATACAGTTTCAAAATAGTACAACAACTGAGATTTACGAGCCCGTAGACCGTAGACCGTAGCTGGTTGCTGGCCGCAAATCTGTCAACGTGCTGAGCCTGAGCCGTATGGCAAACACGAAAATATTTGAGTTGCTTCAGTTTCAGTTTTACAGAACACATATTTGCCCAGTGCCAGCACAGTAGCGATAAAATGTTAACTCGACGATTAGCGACATTCTGGTCTGGCATTTGTTTATGGAAGTCCGAGCGCTCGAACCGAAAAAGGAATAATAACCAGCCAGCAACCAACGAAAAAACGAGCAATCTGAAAACTTGCAACTGGCAACTGGCAACTGGCAACCGGCAACCGGCAACCGGCAACCGGCGACATTGTCTGCTTTGCCGATGCAGTTGGCAAACAATTGCAGTCAAGTTTGTATTGCGGTCTGATAAGATTGCTCAAGCTGCAAAGACGCGCTCTGATAGCCTTTGGCAGCGCCCGAAATTCATAAATTACAAATCATTACGGCAAACGGCGACGTGAACGACAAACAGTCAGTCGGCGATTTGGTTTGGTCTGGTTTCCACAGCCCGGCGGCATCATCAACTGGTGTCTGTCGCTCAGTGGTGCCTCTCATAATGCAAGCCAATTTTTGACATGTACATGAATTAGATTTTAAAAACTTGTCCTGTTTGCAATTGCTGCAGGACTGCGGCTAAGAGCTGAGCCTTCTGCAGGCTGGCGGCAACCTGCTGCTAAATGAGTTTGCTTGTAAAACTTGCGATGAAACGCAGCAGATAAGCCGAGCCACAGATAGACAGCGATAGAGAGAGGAGTGCAGAGGCTTCGGGCGGGGAAGAAAGACAGAGAGAGATAGATAGAGAGGTTGCCCCAAAGGGGAAACCATAAAAAGGGTAGTATAACGATTAATTTTTTTCACGTTGACATTTTAGCTTAATTGCACTTCAATAATCCCGAAAAAAGCTAAAGTAAAAAAGCAAAAAAAAATGCGTAAAAGGGCATGAAAAGCGGCAGCCGCGGCAGCTACAACGACGACGTCGAAGAGACCATGAGGCACATACACAATTTTAATCCCACGGATATTTGCTGCATAAGCACTATGGCTCCACAAACACACACACACACACACACACAAGAGGGAGTGAGAGAGACGAAGCAGAGAAAAAAGAAACAGAAACCGAAACCCCGAGCTACATTGTCAGCAGAATCAGCAGCCAACGCATGGAGCAGCAAGTGGGCCAACCCACGAGTAGCCAGCCGAGTTGCTGGCCAAAAGCGGGCAAAAGCGGCCTGCTACCAAAGTTGACAAGAAGTAAAATGTCCGACGGACTAATTGGCTTAAACGCTGGCAAAATTTATTTAAGCACATTAGTGGGATTTGGTTTATTTTTTTTCGTATTTTTTTTTTTTTGCCATCGTTCCGTTCGCTTTTGTGCCCTCATATATACTTTCGCAGCTGGTCAACAGCTCACCCTCTCTCTCCCTCTCTCTCCCTCTCTCTCACAGCCTGCCCGCCCTGGTTTGCCCTACGCCTTTTTGGCATTTGATCTACTTGGCTGTAAGTAATGTGGAATTGATTGAACCGCTTTGCGGCAACACCGACTTAGCGAGATGCGTGGGCAATGCGACATTTGTATTGTATAAAACTGTAGTGTTTGTAGCTGAAAGTAAGTAAGACCACTTGAATACTCAAGTACCGAAGCCAATAAGCCGGCACAAGGCAGTAGTGTAATGCTATATGAAAAGAATCATTATTGTAATTATTACCTTGAAGTTACACACCTTATTCAATTGTTTTAAGTATTAAATTCGTTTTTGTATACGAAATAAACAAATTTGGTTTTTAATATGTACAACAAACATAAGAAATGCATTTTTAAAATGAAACTAAAAAATTTTCTTAAACTAAAAGTAGTTGGCTTAAAATATGTATGCTGATTAAATGTGGATAGATAAGATTAGTGCTAACCAAATAATACTAAAATATATTTCATTCATTTCTTTAATAAAATTGAAGAAATTATCCATAATCTAACTCAGATCTCTGCCGGTCAGAGCCTTGCTTTATCAAGTAATCTATTGAGAATATATAACACCTAGGCTATTGCATAATTGCCTTATCTATAAATATTTAATTAAACGTATTTCTTTCATTTTTAAAAATGGTATTAATTGCATTTAGCCTGCAAATCCATTTCATTTAACCACTAGTCCAAGTAGTTGCCAGTTGGTCTGACAAGAAAGTGAAGCGTGCTAACTTGTCACATCCACTTAGATACAACTTACAATTTTTATTTAGCTACCTTTTATATAATTAGCTTAATTCAACAAAAGCACACAATTTACTCAGCAATTAAACAAAATAAATAATTGAGTGGGTCGATGGCAGTTCAAAGTGCGAATGTATCCAACAGATACGCAGCAGTGGGAATTTAATAAATATTTAATGCAGCCAAAGCGCTGGCATTTTAGTTATTAAATTGTTTGTAGAGTAACTATAAATACTACTTACCACACACAAGCATACATCAAATGGATATTCTCTGCTCTGACAACGCCCCCTACTTAAGTAAGTATGTAAGTTACTCCAAATAGTCTGCCCTGTGGACAACCCAGCAGACAAAGGCGAATTGTAGATTTTGATCTATTGCCCGGGCTAAATTCAGTAAAGTCTCCCCCACACACGAAAATAAATCCAATTTTAGACAACAGACAAGGAGACAGCCAGCGACAAACATGAAAATGAAATCGAAATCGAAATCGTCGCATCGATACAAAAGAAATTAAAAACAGCAACAAATTTCTCACGCTGCCTTCTGCCCGACTTCTATCTTTTCTATACTTGTACATATATAGTTCGTATCTTTCTGTATCTCGACCCCGAAATGACTTTCACCGTGCCTCGCTCCGGATTGTGTGTGTGAGTGTGTGTGCCTGTGTGTGTGTGTGAGAGTGTGTGTATACATTTCACACCCTCAAAAATAGAAATTATCTTGGTGCATTTACGCAAGTTTTTAATGCTATTAGTTCCATCTTAAAATCCCAGCCGCGTCTACATCTCCGTCTCCGTCTCCGACTCCGTTTCTGTCCTCTTCTCCATCCACCATCGACCATCCTCAGTCTTCCATCTCCTTTGCTATTGCCTGACATTTGAAGTGAACCAAATTGTGTGTTTCTCTTTCTCGCTGTGTGTCCTTTGCCGTTGCCGTTGCCATTGCCATTGCCTTTTCCACTTCCATTTTCATTTTCATTTTCATTTCCATTCTATTTTCTATACATTTCCATTTCTATATTGTTGCAGCCCCGCGTACGCGCTGCGTTGTGGTGCACTCAACGGCGTTGCTCTGGACGCAATTTTGTTGGTAATAAATCACCTAAAGTCGACATTAAATCTTTCTTTCTTTTTTCTTTTTTCTTCGGTTCTTTTATTTTCTGTTTTCCTGCCATTCTTGTGCGTTTGCCTTCATTTTGTTGCTCTTTCTTTGCACTGACTTTCACACAATCGGCGACAAGCCGGGCACATTGCACATGTCTTACGGATTACGGTGCAGAGGGTCGGGGGTTTGTCCTCTGTGGGACAATCGTCTAGGACAGCCCATAGATATTATGTAAATCTGTAAAAATAAACACATTTTCACTCCTTAGGGGTGAATATCAATTTTCACTGTCGCAGTCACAGTTCGCGGTCGCCGCCTGCCAAAAATATTATCAATTTCAATAGGCCACATTCAGTTGGCCAAGCCAAGCAGAAAATCTAACATTTCCGCAGGCAGGCAAAACGGCAACACATTAACACTCTACAAACAATGGCCAAAGTGGCATCCATCAAATGCAGCAGTCAGGAAGCAGTAGCAGCAGCAAACCATCCAGCCAGCCAGTCAGCCAGCCAACCAGCCAGCCAGCCACCCCACATGATCCATGGAGCCGCATTGAGCAGAGTCGAGTCGAGTCAAGTTGCTTCTGGCTGTCACAGATCTGTCAGCCAGAAGCGAGACTGTGAACAATCGCAGGAAGTTCAAGCAACAGCAACAACAAGAACAACAGCCTGGCTGGCTGGATGGCCTCGTCCCGTAACCCGGCCATATGCATTTGAATTAAAGTGCCAGCAACAAGAACAACAAACAATTTCGCGCTTGAAAGGCCAAATAAAAGAGGCAGCAAAAGAACAGGCGCAAACAGAACATGCGTTAAACTAATAATTGTCAGAAAAGTCAAAGTCAATTTCGAATGCAGCAGGAGCGGCAGCGGCAGCGGCAGCTAAGCTGAGTGGCAAAGGGGTAAGGATATGTATCAAATATGTATGTAGGATAATCGTACGCATACATAAGTAAACCTGAAATTTGCTGCTGGCTTGTCGCTCGCCTGATGATGATGACGAGTTACGCGGCTCAATGTCAGGCTAAGCAACGCCTTTGCAACCACGACCCGACCACCACCAGCAGCAGCAGCAGCAGGAGCAGCAGCAGCAGCAGAACTAGCAGCAGAATTGCGACTATATTGTCAACTGTTTTGTTTTGTTATGAGTACACATATATATATATATTCGTTATTCATTTAGGTATCCTTTTTTGGCCAGGCGGTCCCCTTGCCAGCGATCTCAATCAAATGTCGTACTATAATGTATTTGTTGTGCATTTGACATTCATGCGCTTGGCTACTTGTCTGTCAACAATTAGCACGCTATTCATCACGGTGCTGACTTTCTGGATGATTGCAGAGAAGGGTCAGCTTCATCATTCGCATATGCTTACACATCCGCATTCGCATTCGCATCCACATCCGCATCCGTGTCATGTGCAAGCTGATTGGCTGTTTGCATACTTCTGTCACACAGCGGATAATGCGGTTTTCTTAGCCCAACTTTTATGTAATGCAGCTAAATGAGCAGCACAATAAAATAGTGTCAAATAATCAAATAGATTTTGAGGCACAAATGGGCGACTTACTTGAGCCGATCGCAGCGTGTGCAAATCTAAAATTGTAATTTATATAAAAATTAAATGCTTAAAGTAGCTTTCTTTAATTATCATTCGTTATCATAAATAATAAAAAGAAGAAAAAAAATCTACTGAGCCATGCATCAGACTTATAAATAGTTAGCGTTTAAGCTATATCATGTCATTTGAAAGGCAAATGTAAAACTTTCTTGATTCGATTTACAACGTATTATGCAGATTGGGAACATGAATTTGATTCGTCTCTCGTTATTCAAGAAGCATTCGTTATGGATGATAATAACAACCTAAGTTGTTAACCAAGGTCGATGAACAGTTGCTAATTTATTTTTGCCATTGGTTGTTTCTTTACATGATATGACAATTTTAATTAAAATAAATTAGATATTTGTTGGAACTTAAATATGTAAATACATACATATATATATACATATATATATAGTTAAGCCTGTTGTATATATGTATATTGGGTGTTAAAGTGCATCCATCTTAAGTATATTTCGAAAAAGAAGAAAATTGTATCGCAGGAGTGCTGAAAAATAAATACCATTGTTGATTTACTATATTAATATAAATCAAATTCTTAAGTTGAAATTATGATATTGTATCATATAATTTAAAAAAAAGGACTTGATAAATGATAAACCATTTGAAAAAATTAAATAACACAGTGTTAAAGAAGCCAATGAAGTAAAGTTAATCATTTGACGAAAGATCATTATATTATTGTATACAAGGAGATATTTAGTTCATGTTCTGAACTATGCATCACCTTCAATGCATCACCTGCTATGAGATTGAATTGAAATACTCGTTATTATGTCATTAAAAAAAGGGGTATAGCCACTTTAAGCCGAAAACATATGGATCGTGTGTGACTTTGATATTTTGATATACACAAAGCGTCAGCATGCTAAAATAGCTCAACAAAGTTTTTGATATTTGTTATTTGGTATCTCAAAGATTGCGGCTGGCCGCGTATTTTAATTTTGTTCAGATTAATTTAGCAAAATACAAAAATTCAAATCAAAACAAAAAGGAGCGAAAGAGAGACAGAGAGAGAGAGAGAGAGAGAGAGAAAAAATGCTTAAGCATTTCAACTTAGTTTCGGAACTTTGCAGCTTCATTTAAATTTTTGATTGGCCTTCCAAAAAAAGCGCCAAGCTCCCAAGCTCGTTTGTCGATCCGCCGGTTGAGACGGCTGCCTAATGAGCAAATGGCGTTCACTGATCGCTTTAAATTAATCTTTTTTTAATTTCTCGGCATTACCGATTAGATGCTGTCGAAGCTAAAGTTCAGCACAGTTCAGCTCGCCAGTAATGTAATTAATATGCAAATTATAAGCCCCAAATTGCGAGACACATTCACATTTTGTAGGTCCCCGCAAACAGCCAACAAAAACAAACAGGAGACACAAAGACACCAGACCTGAACCAAAGAGAGAAGTTCGCACGTGTGTCTCGTCCAAAATTATGGCAAACAAAATTCGGAATAACTAATCACTAATGCCCGCAACACTCTGATAGCTCCCCTAATATATACACTGGCACCCCACCACAATCACATTTGATTTAGCCAACTCGGCCGATATTTATTTATGAGCACTTGGCTTTGATTTTAGCTGGCGTAGCTCACCGCATAAATTTCGCATTGCTGCTGTGCATCGATTGCATTGATGGTGTTGACAGCGTTGGCCGGCCACATTACCACACACTATCCGTAACTCATTGGTGGCCAGAGGATGCGCCAGTGGATGCCACTGCCTCAGTCGCCATCGAAGTCGTAAATACTCGTATGCCTGATGGCTGCACTTTTTGCATGTCGACTGCCGGCAGGCAGCTCAACAATTCTGCTAATGAGAATTAAGCTGCCAACATTCTTGCAGCATTTGCGGCAGATTATTGGGAACGGGTGTGAATTTATGCCATGGCGACAGGTGCAACCTCGAACAGGCCACAATTGACTTGACGTGATATATGAACTGTAACCGTGTTTTTAGGGAACAGCGGTCATCGTTGTTCTTTGCTTGATTCTATTATAGACTAGGAGCTACTCGTATTTTGTATCAACTTTACATATTCATTATGTATTGTTTATAGATCACTTTTGTATGTTAAAAATGTTTTTCGTTTGCTTCAGGTCAAGTGCAATTTGTGTCTTACAAATTTGCAGTAGTTCAAAAATTTACAATATACTACAGTTAGCCCATACAGGTCCTTTGTTACCTATAGCACTAAACATTCAATACAATTAATTGGTCTGATAATGTATCAAAGTTTGTTTAAGTTTTATCAATCAACCATATTAACTAAAATGTATAACGTGTATGAATTACGATACGTTGCTCTCTGATCAAGAAGAAAGTAATTTATTCTTGTCATTCTGGCTTTAACACTCATAAATCAGCTTAATTTTGTATTCCGATTTTTATTGAATTTTTTCCAGTTGTATAAAACATAACACAACACAAACTATTATGTATGTGGTCTCTTTAATATCCGATTATTTTTGTTCATGACTGGGATGTACTGCATCCTTACAGCGATAGATCGCTCCTTATTACTTCTTCCCACTTTCTCTTAATCGTTGCACTACTAATTATTCAAGTATTATTTATTAGTCAATTATTGATTATTAATCAGTTCAAATTATTCTTATAATTAAGAGCTTAATTTTAAACGTCCTGTCTCGAGAATAACTTTTTTGTCTGATTGGGTTTTTTTCTGTTTTCTTTTTCTACAATACGTACAACTAATTTTAGCCATTTTTTATTTAAAAACCACTATAAATTTTATTATTACTATTAATATACATTTAAGTTAAATTTAATTTTATGTTTTATTTGTTTCTTTTGTATTTTCTTGTGACGGCTGACTTTAGTTGACATTAAATAAATAAATCAATAAATTATATTAGCTTAGCTTTCTCAACATCCCTCATATATCTTATGAGCATGTGAATAGAATATATTTATGTATATATATGTATATATATTGTATATATGTATTTTACTTTTAGTTTTTTAGTTTTATTCTTCTCAATTCAGCAATAACTTATTGGCCAATGGATTAGTGTACTTAAATGAAATTTAAAGTTCAGACATAAGATCATTTCTGAGCAGCTTAAGGATATTTGGTTTAAATGGCGAACTAAGCTGATCTTAATGACTAATTTCAACAGGCCATCAAAGTGAAATCAGACTTAAGAGCGAGTTTTCAATATTGATATTCACTGGCTGCAGTAAATGGTTTCTGAATCATGCTCGGTGTAGTGAAGCAAGCAAACAATTATTTATGGCTCTCCACTCGAGAAACGCTCAGCCCAGATCCCGCCCATGTGTTTCTCTACAAACAATATTATGTTTGGGTCAGTAGATTGCAATTTATAATGCCGAGCGGTTTGTTGATTTTTCTTTAAACCAAAAGCTGTCAGTTTTGTATGCGCATACTTTTCACGAAAATTGTTTTTCAAATAAATTTTCCACCCACACACTGCACACAGCGCCATACATCTTACTAACAGAATGAACAGCATCCCTCCCCTCCATCGAATGATGGCAAGCGATTTGAATAGATTTCCTTTTCTCTTCGATTGGATGCTGGATCTGCCGTCTGTTTGTTTATTTAGACATAATGCGCGAATAGTTTCACTCACTGACTAGTTGAGGCCTCGGTCCGGACGAATTGACGGACTGTTATAGCATTTGCCGAAGGCACTAGAGTGCTTTGATCTTTACCCCGAGTGTGAAATGTTCAATTTGTGTACGAGTACGTATGTATGTATCTATGTATCTATGTATATATGTATGTATGTATATATTTCTGTATTTTTGTGTGCGAGTGTGATTAATCAAATGTTTATCAAAAGTGGAGTGAGCGGCGAGGGGTCCGCGACCTGCTGCCGAAAATGGAAACAGAATATAATTAAATATTTATAAAAATGTACAGTAACAACAATGCGTACACTTGTCGGCGTCGCCTGTCACAATGTGACATTTCCCACATCAACGAACCGAGCTGTAGCTGAAGCGTCCTACAACAATTTAACATTAATTCGCAGTCAAATAATGTTGCATTTTTTATGCGCAAATGTCGTCGTTGTCAAGTGCCAGCCAGCAGAGTCGCAGGATGTGGATGTGGATGTGGATGTGGATATGCTCTGATGGAAAAGGGATGCAAACAAACCAGTCAGAAGGTCAACTCCTCTTACCCGGCCACTGCCTCTGCCTCAGTCTCTGCCTCAGTCTCGGCCTCAGTCTCAGTCTCAGCCTCAGCGTTGGGGTTGGGCTGACACACAAAATGGCACTCTAACGGATGTATTAACGCCCCGCGTATTCGATGTATTTTTAAATAAGTAAGCAAACGAGAAACTCGTCGCTTGCACTCAACTTTCTTGTTGCTGGTGGTTGGCCATGTTGCTCTTGTTGCTCTTGTTGTGTGCTGTGTGTGCGGTGCTCATCCAACCAGGCAGCCACCATGCAAGCAGCGTTGGCGTCTCTCGCTTGCAAAATGTCAAATGTCAGAATTTGACATGCGTGTGACATATCAGTGGCAGCTTTTACATTAATCAAACTCCCTTTTTCTTCAGCCAGCCTGCCTGTATAGACCCAGAACCACCGACACCAAATGGCGATGACGACGACGACAACGACGATGCTACACAATTGACACATTGAATTAGGGACAGGACGCCTTCTGTTGCTCTCATTTATATATATACACAATACACAAGCCATGTCCGAGGCCGATTCACTCATTCACTCATTCAGTTGGGGATGGATCGCAAATAGTTTCATGTAGTTCTCATTGCTGTCTGCCATGCATTTTACTCTTTTAATCTAATCATGAGAAACTTTATTTTAGGACTGCGTCTATTATCTCGTCACGCTATTTAAGAATGTTTTTCCAAATTGAATTCCATGAAAATTCAGGGCATTGGAGCATGATCTCAAAGCTGAGCGGAAAATAATTGGCTCTTAATGCTATTGGTTAAATACAAATTGTAATATTTAATTGAGTATTTGAAATATATCGAAATTAAATTAAGATATTCGTTAAAGTTCTAGTAAGTTAACAGCAAGTGATATTTACATTTTAAAAATTCATGTAAGCTATTCGATCTTACGATATTTTCGTCATTAAATATCTCTTCGTCCATTTTATAAAAAATACGGATGCGTTAAATATGTAAACTAAACATATCAATTAGACTAATGGTAAGCTAAAAATGTTCCCATTGTAAATATCAGCGGTAATAATAATATAAAATTCACTTCAGTTTTGTATATTAAGTGGTGATCTATACACAATTCTGCATGCAATTTAACAACAAAAAGCGGGTGCATGATGATGGCCAGTTGGAAATTGGTTTGTTTTAAGTACATTAATTGGCCGCCCTTTCATTTTCATGAGGCCGAAATGAAATCATCTTATTTTAAATTACTGTCAATCTACGACTCATCATCTCGGCAGCAGCATCCGACTGATCATCACCATCAGAGGCACCATCATAAATTTGCATTGGACGACTGGCTGGGTTGGCTCTTAAGTCCAATTTATATGCCCAATGCAGTTTCCACGGCCCGCATGCGCTGTCAGCGATATCGGTCCAATAGAATTACATAATCCTGTCTGAGAATGAGAGTGAAAATGTTCGTGCCATTTGCCTAAATGAAAATGTCAAATCATTTGTCAAACGTTTAATTAGCTAATGCGATGCTGTGCCTGTGTCTGTGCCTGTGCCTGCGCCTAAGCCCTAGTTCCCTTCTCCTGGCCAGCAGTCATGGCAAGTGGTTTGTAGGAGACCCACCAAGGGGGCATCGTGGGCGCCACTAATGGGTCAGACAACTCGGGCGGTCGTCTGAAGGTCTGGTAATGTTAATCGCACGATCCATCTTGAACTCGTCAATCCCATCCGCTCCCTTCGTCTCCATCTCCATCTCTGCGTAACGAAATGGCGCGCACAGTGGAATGCGTGTCGAAATCACATCGAACAAAATTTCAAAATCAAATTGCGCGCATGCGTGAAAAACCGCAGGAGGTGCTCACAGTTAATTGTTGGTCTTTGCCAGTAAGTCAAACAAAAGGCGCCATGACAAAATCAATAAAAAATCAAAATCAAAATCAACTAAGCCCCATACATACATATATATGTATATATATATATATATCTATACACATATGCACATAATATTTTTATTTGGTGAGGCTACTTGGCTTTTTAACCGTACCTCAGCCAATAGACATAAATCATGGGCCAGTTTGGTGTGCGGCAACTTTCAAATGATGCTTGGCAACATGTAGAACATGACGTGGGACAACAGCAACAGCAACAGCAACAACAAAAACAACAACAACCAGCCAGCCAGCAAGCAAATCATATTCATTTTGAGTTTGAGACCCAGGCATCCAATCCACATCAGCAACATCATCTTAATCAGAGAGTCGTCGTCAGGCTGCGTTCTGAGTAACGACGAAATTGAAAACACTTTTAATGCGCCTTGATTTATTATCATCTCTCTCTCTCTCCGTCTCTATCTCTCCTCTCTCTCTCTCTCTTCTCTCTGACTTTGAATGTGAAGTGTGTCTGCGGTTTTTCGTTAAATGTGGCTCCCAAGTGTTCGGCATCAACAGAATAATAATTGTGAAGGATTTTTCAAAAGAAAATCGCCCAGTTTTCAGCAAGTAATACAAAAAAATAATACAATGCAACACACACAACACACACAAAACGTTTTGCCTGTCATCCTGAAACGCTCCAATCGGGTCTCTGATCATCATCATCATCAACATCATGAACAGCTCATACGAATTGTAAATTTTGACATATTCATTTCGACTAGAGGACCAAAAACGACAACATTCAAAGGTGTTACATGTCGTGCCCGATCCCGATCCCCAACCCGTGCCTGTGCCTGTGCCTGTGCTCGTGCTCGTGCCCAAGCCCGTGCGAGCTGTCATGACATGCATTTATGCAACAGTTACATGTGATGATCGTCATGATTATTATTTATCATTATCATCATCATCGACGCAACGGAATCGAACAGATCGGACTGCGTCATTGGTCTTTTGGGGCTAATTTGCTATGCCCAGGCGGCTGCTATCAAAATATTGTTCAACATTTGTCTGCCGGCGCTGTTTGTCTTAACCAAATATCAAAATAAATAATTTAAGAGCGGAAATATTTAGTTTATTGCAAACCAACCAGCCAACAAGCCAACTCCAGCGGTCAGGTGCAGCGCCATCAGGAATTGAGAATCGCCAATTGCGACTTGTGAATTGTGAATTTCGATTCGGGCAGCTGCCGCTGGCTGCAGTCGGAAATTATAAGACAATTCGCTTGAAATGCGCTTTGGCGGGTGCATTTAATTATAATAATTTTAGAATTCTGCTCAGAGCTCTTTTACATTTAATTATCATGAAAATTGCTGGAAACTGACCAAGCTGCTGTCCCTCTTGAGGCGTACCAAATTCAGGCCGCCAAGATCCCAACCGAGACTACACCTTTTATATTGTCGCTGTTTTTGCATATTTTTTTTTCTTCATTTTTTTATCCATAACTCTCCACGGGGAGCATTTCTCTTTCAACTGCACCTGAGATGGAGGTCGAGGAGTTTGGGGCTGGTAAGCCAAATTGCTTGGCTTATAATTTCATGCATTTTACATGGATTTCTTAAGATTGAAATTGTATTAAGTAAGTTACACTGGGCAACAAAGTAGATGCGGCACGCATAATGACAAATTACATCATTATTATTATTACATAATTACAATAATTGAATTTATTTATTAGTTACATGTGCTTAATTCTCTCTGTATTTAAAGTCAACTTCAGAGCAAATATTGGGAAAGAATTTAGCTAAATTTGATTATTATTTGTAAGCAACTCGACAATCAAATCAATTCACACTTAAATTTACTGTTTTAAATATTTATATTAATTAATTCGAAGGTTCGTGAACTATTTGAATTTGAATTGCTTTTTAAATGCAGATATATCCTTGGAATAATTAAACTAGCTTCAGAATTGAATGCTGAGTGTCTTTAAAGTGCCAAAATGATTATGCTAAAATTTTAACAATATTTGTAATGAAACTCAACTATTTGAGAGGCGATTTAAAAGCAATCCACAAATATGAAGTTATATATACATAATTATATATATGTCCCTATATTAAAACGTATATGGCTCAAATATAAGACAACCATAAGTCAAATTTTAAGTCAAATTCTTAATTCGAATTTATATTTAAAATATTGGCTTTGACTATGTATATGGCTCAAATGTATAAGCCACCAATAGGACAAATTTCAAACGCTTAAGCATTTTATATAATCAGTAAACATTTAATTCGACTTTATATTTTAGATACGAGATTTACGGCCAAGTTAGCGCATTAAATCTCATTGTTTATAGACTAAGACAAGATTGTAGTAATTGCTGTATGTAGTGCAGTGTAGGATGCCTGACATTTGATCATATCAGAGCCAACACAGCAAATTCTTGTGAAAACTGATTTGTAACTTGGCACACAAAACATACGCGCAATCATATCGCATACAGCATCCACTGCAGTAGCCGCAGAAGCAGCAACAGCAGCAGCAGCAGCAGCAACAGCAGCAGCAACAGCAGCAACAGCAGCAGCAACAGCAGCAGCAGCAGCAACAGCAGCAGCAGCAGCAACAGCAGCAGCAGCAGCAACTGCAATCGCACCCACCCCCGCTGCACAGTCCGCTCTTGTAACGCCTCTAAGCATTGGGCCAGCGCAATAAACTTAATACGAAAAGTTTTCAATTTAACAAACGCGAAGAACGCACGCTGAGCGACACAGTGGTAACTAAAACCAAGTGGCCATGTTAGCCATGTTAGCCATGTTTGCCATGTTAGCTGTGGGCCAGTAGCCGGCCATGGCAGATGAGCTACTGGTGGTCAGAGGCTGGCTGGCCAGGCAACCGAATACAGAACACTCAAACACTCGAATACTGAATTCTGAATGCTGAATGCCAAATGCCCGCCCGGCTGATAAATCACAAATGCATTTGAGCGCGTATCAATGCGAGGCGAAGTTGAGTCTTTAGTTGAAGGCGAGGCGTGGCGCGGGCAGTGGCAAAGAGTTAAGGCCCTGGGTTGGGCCTCCGGCAATGGGGGCTACTGTTTTTGTGTGCACAGCTTTAGCATTTAGCATTTCGCTTGTAATTATTTTAGCGCTTTTGCGCGAAATTTGAAATTCATTTCATAACTCAAAGTTATGGCAACGGCGACCGCAAAAGCGCAACTCCCGTGAATGATGGGCCAATAAACTAAACGATTTTATGTAGTTGACTCTCGACTCGCGACAAGCCAAAGTAATGAAAAATAATTAGAAATGTGTTTAAATGCCACTCAGTGAAAGATCTCGAATGGGCGCAGAGCAAAACAAGTCAGCAGCCCCCCATCAAGCCCGGAATCTTAAAGTTTTCGAAACGACATTAGCCGCTAATTGCCTGCTAGATGTTATGCTAAATGGCAAACTGCTGGTATGGCATATATATCCGCAAATTAACTGTAAATGAACGGACTTTGCCACTTTGCCACTTTACAATATGCAAATGAACGCAAATCAATAACTAACTGAGCAATTATATGGTTTTGCTTCTGAATCAAGTAAGAACACAAATACATTTATCGATGTTGTAAAACACAAAAGTGCACTTCATTTGTTTTGAAATTATTCTTAGCAGTCATGTACAACACAGTAGTAAGAAAAAAATAAAATAATATTCAATTTATTAAAGCTATCAACAAATATCGGAGAAAAAAAAATGCACTTCACCTGGAGAAAGCAAAAAAAAAATGATAAAGTTAAAAAAAAGTCCAATAAACAATTAGAATTCATTTTGTTACTTTCACTTTAAAACAAAGTACAGATTTATGATCTATTAATGGTCTGTAATATATTCTTAACTCTATTTTCTCAAATAATAATAGGGCGCTGAAAATAATAGTAGTGTTATAGGAAAAATTGAAAATGGACAAATATACTTAAGGAATTCTTAAATAATTTCGACATATTTAGACAAATTTATTAACAAAATATCTAAGATACCGAATTCTCCAAGAAAGGCCGACCAAAACAATAGCACTACTCTTCTCATTAGCCAACAAAATAGATTAGAGATATGCCCTACATTCCATTTGAGTCACCTATTTTGCTATCATATCTTTAACACATCAAAGACAATATCCAAAAAATATTTATAAGCGCAACAAATCGACAACAAAACAGAATTCGCCGACACACAAACTATTAAAGTTAATGCCAAAAAAAAAAAAAACGAAAGAAAATATATAAGAATTTGATAGAAGTGGCATAAAAGAGATCTCATAATAATGGAATATGGTATGCATGGACAAAATACATTCAACAAAATCAATTACAATACGATTTCTCCTTTAATAACAACAAGCAAGGGGCCATGGCCGGTAATTGAATATGCAAGAAATACCGCGCACAAGAGTCAGAGAGCCAGAGTACTCCCATCTACTATGTACTGTGTACATGTGCCCAGATTGTCGATACAGAATCTGCATATTCATGCTGTAGACATGAGCACAATGGCTCCAAAAGCACCGCCACTGACACGCTGTCTGTCGCCGTTGCCATTGCTGTTGCTGTTGCTATTGCCGTTGCCGTCGTTGTTCGCCCTGCTCAGAGTGCTCCCCAGCACTCGAGCTGGGGCTGACAAAAGTTACATCAAACCAACTAATTGAGTGGCGAGCACAATGAGCCCTAGAGCTCTATCTCTAGCTGTGGCAGTGCTCTCTGGGATCGATGCCGCCGGGCCGCCTTTAATGTGCGCATATGACGCTTTTATGGACAGGCGGCACACACTCAGAGCCATAGAGCTCCATAGTCAGAATCAGTATCTGTATTTGTATCTATGTCTCAAATCAATCTTATCAGCCACAAAACGAAAAGAGCAACAAAAACAACAACATACAAACCTTTTTTGATTTTGGATATTTCTCTGTGTGGTTGTGTGTGTGTGTGTCTGTGTGTGTGTGTGTTTGGTGTTTGGTTCTAAACAATTCAACCGCATACATACATTGCTGGCTGTCACCTAAGCTATTAACCTGATTTTCTAGATTTTCAATCAAGTCAAAAACGAAAAAGACAAAACACGCACACAAAAAACCAAATAGAAAAAAGGAGAATGAATGCCCACAAAGCCGTCACAAAGAGCCGCAGAGACGTGGAGCTTCGTGCCGCCATATCTCCATACTACTTACTACACACAACATACAGCAAACAACTACAAAGGCACATAATCCGGTATTGTATCTTACGGATCGTCGTCTGGCTCACTGGCTCACTGGCTGACTGGCTGACTGGCTGGATATGCTGGCTTAGAACGAGAACATACAGGCAGACATACAGGCTGCAGGACAGACATCAAGCGCACAGGCTGGCATTATTATAAAGTCAAATTTTGTTTCGTTTAAATGCGATCTTTACGCTGAAAGCGTGTGTCCCTTTTTCCAAAAACCAAAAGAAAAAAATACCTTTAACCGAAGCGAAAAAAAAGAAAGAGCAATCCAATCCATTGCCGCGCCAAGTGGC
The DNA here is from genome assembly GCA_035041595.1 of Drosophila basisetae. NCBI lineage: Eukaryota > Metazoa > Arthropoda > Insecta > Diptera > Drosophilidae > Drosophila > Drosophila basisetae. The sequence continues at coordinate 4,883,666 of JAWNLB010000090.1, forward strand.
AGATTGAACACAAAAAGAGGAAAAAACTAAAATTGAAAAATCCCGAAAACAAAAAGGCATTTTTTGATTGAAATCAATTTAAATTGTTTTCTAGAAAATCCGTCGGGACAGACGAGTTCGACAAAAGGCTAAACGTCTAAACGGCAACGGGCCTGGCCACATGATCTCTAACAATGAGTATCCATCAGATACATTTGCGTGTCTACAACAGGCACCGACAACGGCACCGGTACAGGTACACACAACAGAAACCACCACCAACAACTGCAAGTTGGAGATCAACCCGATCCCATCAAACAAATATAGTCGTGCACATGTCCAAACTGTTGGCAGCTATTTAGATGGATTAGCATAATTCCAACTGCCTGAAAATCAATGTGAGAACACAACTCGGGTTTTATTTACCCTGCGTAGGAGTTGTCACTGTGTAAAGGGTTTACTTCCAGCACGCTTGCCACAATCCCTGTAAAGCATATGCCACGATGTGCATTAAGATCTTAAGCTTGCCATACTTATATATCTGCTATGTGAATGTGATTTTTTTTATGATTTTAGAAACTGTTTTATATTGAGAATATTTAAAAATAAATGTAAACCAAAGGAATGGCCATATAAAATAATTCTAGATATTTAAGAGCCTATATTCAAACTCATAACTTTTATTTTTATATAACAAAAACTGGACAGCTTTTTTTTCTTAGAATATTTAATTTGCAAGGTGACAGCTGAAGATGAAACTTATCATGTCCAAGATAATTGTTAGCAAAAATTCCAAAAGAAATATGAGAACGAATTATCAATTTACATTTTAACACATTCTGTGTTTTGACTGGTTTTAAACGAGTAAATTGAATATATAATTTATAAAGAAAATACTTCAAACTTTTATGATCTCATAAAGAATGAGCATAAGTATAGTTTGGAACAGAAATGAAGTTTTTAAATAAATAATCATCATTGTTTTATTTTGTTGACCAACTTATTTGATAGGTGTGTTTATTTTACAATATTTGTTTTAAAGAAATTTTTGATGGTCCATTTTGGGTTTTTTATTTTTTATATTTGATTATAATGATGCAGCACTTAATTAAATTAAACGAGATTTCTTGTAATACTTTAAACTCGCATAAAAGACGACCAGCGAACAAAGGGTAATAAGAATCGTTATGAGTTTTGACCATATCAGATGCGTTCATGGCTATCTCTTGATGACCATAACTCAAACGATTTGTATCTCTTTTGAGAAGTGCTGCCATTAGAATGCCAATTTGGGAGCTTTCAGTGGAAGCAGTCCATAAAAAGCGCATAAATGTCACCATGACTCAGTTTGGATGAGAAGCCCACACACACGCACACACACACACACTCGCACAACAAAAGACGAAATTGAAAATAACACACCCTTGTCCGGAGAGAGAGAGAGAGATAGACTTGTGGGCATCCACTTTCCGGCCGCGAATGGCGGAAATTCAACTTAAATAACAATTAAAACTATAACTATTAAGTGCTGGGGCTTCCGAGCTATCTTTACGAGCGGAAACAAGGCGTAATGGGGCTTGTAAGACAAGGGCAAGAGCAAACAGGCGGCAGGCGACAGACGACAGACGACAGACACTGGCCAAATGAACTTTTAACCTGCAGCCGGTCGCCTTCGTTCAACAGGTGCAGGGGATCCGCACTGGTATCACTGGTCGGAGTCGCGCCGAGTCGACCCAAGACACAAACTGACAACTTTTTGGACAAGTGTCAGAGCGTGTGATTTATGCGCGCGCTTACCAAGAACTCGAGCAGCGCATGCGCAGCGACCTGCACAGCAGCGGTCAGCGGGCAGCGGGCAGCGGGCAACGGGCTATGGGCAGTTGGACATGGTACAAATGTTAATCGCTTTAATCTCTCAAGTGCGCCGAAAACATGCGACGATATCCGAGTCCAAGACACGGCAACGTTTCCGTCACATTCCCAGCGCTGACATTGCGCAATTCTTGTTCGTCTTTCTTTTTTTTTCTCTGTTTTTGTTTGGTGTTTTTCTTTTTGCTGGACATGTGTGCATCAATTGTGGACAGCGGCGACCTTAGCGCTGACAGCAGCAGGGGCAGACAGTGAACAGCAGGTTATCATCGCTCGGTGGCATTTTGAAAATGCCGACCAAATTGCTGGCCATTTGAAAGATATCGCAATGCATTCGCACTACAGTCACAGCTGCTTCGATAAGTACACACACACACACACACACCTACACATCATCATATATACATATATATATAGAATAAGTATTTATCATATTACGCACTCAACATGCAGTTAACGCTCGCATTTCGTTGGGTAGGGGATCCCATAACTTATCTCTCTGGCTGTATGCTTAAAATATTAATGATCTATGAATCAATTGAGTTTGGGGGCCATTTGGGTATTTGGGAATCAGAGTGATCGCTGGCAAACACTTAAAATCAAAGCACACAGACACGAGACAGTTCTATGTATTAAAATTCTAAGCAGCGACCCTGTTGAAATCTCAGACCAAGTGGCAAGAGTTATGGATGGGCTGACTGGTTGCAGCAACAGAATGGGGCGCATTGTGTGTGTCTGTGTGTACGTGTGTGTGTGTGTGTGTGATTTCACTAACTGATTTAGATGCAAATCAAATCAAGAGCGAGAGAGCCGGAAAAATGCTTGAAAAATTGTTTAGTGATAGCCACCGAACGAACTATGAATGTTGCATTCAATCGCTTATGGATTTCAAATTTAAATTTAAGACCTTACACATTGAGTATTTTAATGTGGTCACAAACGAAATTCAAATTGGCCGACAAGCCAACTCAAGAAGAGTTCAGAACGACGTGCTCTGTGTGTGCCACAATCGAATGCCCGAGACGGAATCGCAGTTCGAATCGTATTCGGAATCGGTTCGTCGCTGACCTCAACGTCGACCCCTTTTGTGTGGCATTTGCAGACAGTGCCACGCAGACAGACACTCAGATACGCATCTGAATTGTGTATGAGACTATCAACGGACACATTTATTTCATGTTTATGTTGATATTTTCAAATTTGATAAAAGAAAAGCGAACAAAAAATGTTCGTTTCGTTTTTTTTTTTTTTTCTTCTTTTTTTTTTTGTTAATATTTATGTTAATGCAGCGGGCTGACCGATTGCCGCTCCGTATCCCGCTCCACACTCTAGGCCAGAGCTCATCATAGCCGGTCATCAGCGAGCCAATTATCATCAGCGAAGCAGTTAGTAGGCACTGGCTCGGCTTTAAATGGCACTTTATGCATTTTATTGACATATTCGAGTCGCATTTTATCTTTGGTTGGCAGGCGTGGCGCTTTGGTGCCCCCAAGCCAAGAGATCCGTTTAAATCACGATGACAGTCGCAAGATAGTCTGATTGTCATAGCTTACAGCTTTGGATGATAAGTGGGCACAGATGCGGGAATGCGATAAGTCATGAGTCATTACCAAGGAGCAGCTTTACCGCTTACCACATAGAAAGTTAATATTGAGCTGATTTGAGCCACAGATTCTTCAGCTATTCGGGTAACGAAAGAGTCTTGTTCGTCTCGATGATCTTAATTGCTCGTCTGATAAATGCTTGTTTATGAATTTGCCAAGATTTGCTGATAGCTTCCAAACTTGAAATGATGTGTCCATTCAATTTATCAATATCAAATTTTAAAGAAACCAGAATTATAAATTTTATAAATCATTTTTCAATTATAGATAATATAAATCATTTTTCAAGCTATTTATAGGTTATATATTTTCTCAATATAATATTATATCATATTGAAGAACTGAATAAAATTGATTGTGCATATCTTAAGAGATAAATATTTAAATATTGTTTTAGGTTAGTGTTGTAAATATAAGTTTAAGATTAATAAATGTTAAGTTTTGTTAATTTCAATCCAAGTAATTTTTATCTTTCTTTTTGCTTTGCTTAATTTTCAAAAAGTGCGTGCTTCCTAGAAATGATCATATATAAGATATTGACGTGGTTGGCAGACAGATCGAACTGTATTTTAAAAGTGCTTTGTGATGAACTCGAAAAGAAGAGATCTCACTTGAGCGGATAACACCTGAGGCCAAGGCAAGAGGTGCAGGTTATTCAAAGAGAGATCCCAGCCGAGGTGGGGCGCAAAATAAAAGACACTTATTTAAATCGAAAAAAAAGAAACGAATATGCATAAATATTGTTTAAGTTGATTTTTTGCTCATAATTAAAAAAAAAGGAAAAAAGGAAAAAAGGAAGGAAGGAGCGGAGTGAAGCATGTGGAAAAATATAAAAATGAAAAGAAAACGAAGAGCTCTATTCAAATTAAAAATCGAACGTAAATGCGGCGCACAGCAGGACGCGAGATTTCTCGAGAGCAAGAGTGTGTGTGAGAGAGAGAGAGAGAGAGAGAGAGAGAGAGGCAACAATCTTTAGGCTGGACTCTTGATGCCAATTCCTGGCGACCCCGACAGCCAACAACCAACAACCAACAGCCAACAGCCGACAAGCGATTGTTGTTGCGAGTCTGCGACTACGAGGCCGTGGCCATATGATAATTTAAGGCTGCATAACGTCATGCTGTTGCTCCATTGCCATTTATACAAAAAGGTGGAAGGAGTCTTGGCCAACAAGAGCCGATCGAGTCGAGGGGATCGCGTGTTGGGCCTTATGAGTGACTGCTGCCTGCTGCGGGGCCGCCAACTGTGCCGTGCATCCTCCTTTGATGTGGAGGACCCATGTTGGGGACCCGGCAGACTGGCCAGCTCTCGCCAGATTTCTCCCCATCCACGGTGCTCCCCAGAGCTCTGCTCTGCGCTTTGATGCGATAAAAAATTAAGGCGATAATGGAATTGAAGCAAATGAGCTGGGCAACATTTGTAAGACTCGCTACGCTGCGCACCGCACCGCTCCACTTCACTTAACTCCGCTTCGCACTGGGCTACAAACTATGCAGCTGTGCGACAAGCAAAAATTGGACAAGCAACACGCAATTTATGTCAATGTGCGCTCCCAGCGCCGGCCCACACGGAAAATTTGCAGTAATTAATAAAGTGAATAAGCTGTAGGCACAAACTAGAAAGAGGAAAAGGAAAAAAGAAAGAAAAACGACAACGAAAACTATATATAAATATATATGTGTACGCAAAGAAAACTCTCGGCTGCATGTACAATTTACAAGCCACCTACGTTGCCGGTGACAAACGCCCGGCCATAAAAATTAAAGAAAAATCAAATCGTATATTATGGGACTGTGACTGCAGTCGCAGCCCCAACTCCAACTGCAACTGCAACTCCAGCTCAAAACAAGCAAGCAACTACACACATAGTTTGAATGTGTGTGTGTGTGTGTGTGTGTGTGCAACGGCGGAATAATGTTGCCCCAGCTAACAACTTCATTTCGTGCGACACTCATAAGGCATAAATTTGCTAGACTTAAGCCTAATTTATGCAGCGTTTCGGGCTGCCGCTGCTGCTGCTGCTGCCGCTGCTGCTGCTGCCGGCCAAAAGGGTCGACAATGGCCAATGGCCGTTGGCCAAAGCAACAAGTATGTGTATTTTGTCGCCTCAACGCCGACGCCAATGGACATGGACATGGGCATAGGGATGGGGATGGGTAGATGGGCATGTGCATATGGGGATGCCAATGCCGACTGTATCTGCATTCACAATTAAACAATTTCCACTAAATCTCGTTACTTCCTTGGCAATTTGTTACGCACGCCAGCAAAGTTATGTGACGCTGTGCCATAAATTCATGCGCCAACCAAGCCCAATGCTCCGGTCAGCCGGTCAGACGCGTCAGCCAGCTGGCCAAACAGCAGCGACACTCAGTAGTAGTCCAGTAGTAGTTGTTGTTCTTGTTGTTGTTGCTGTTGTTGTTGCTGTTGTTGTGCAATCTTTGCATGCGGCACTTAAATCGACGAATTTATGTAGCCACATTGCGCCTGCGCAGCCACCGAACTGAGCTGCTGTGAGCCTCATTCGGACACGATTGAATCTCAGGTCAGCAGCAGCTCTAAGTCGACAGAAGGTGTGCACAGCAAGCGCATATAAACTGCGATTAGGCGACAGTCGGCACTGGGGCTGGGTTTTGGGACTGGAACTTGAACTGCAACTGCAACTGCAACCGAGACTGCCCAGAAGGCAACGCTCTCGTGGCCACCGACTCTGGCACTGACACTGACCCAATGCCCAAGGCGGAGGCTGTAGCTGAATCTGAGATATGGCATTGGCAGTGCTACTCTATAAATTGCAGTTAGATCAAGCGCTGTATTTTGAGTAACTTTCAGTAACGGCTTAACACTAATTAAATCGGAATTTTGTTACGGCTCAAAAGGCAACACAATCTCAAGAAATCGATTATAATGCATTAGAGCCGAGAACACATTCAATTAGCTAATCTAAACAGACAGTTTACAGTGCATTTGGGAATTATCAATCAAATTACAAATTACACTTGACTTGCGTAAACTTATAATATAAGTTTATAAATGAGAATTAAATAATAATTGTTTAACAATTCAATTTGCGCATTGGCAATAGAAAATTGCTTATTATTTTTATAGTAATAATAGTATAGAATGAAGACAGGAATACAGGAAACAATGGGTTTTAATTATAGATTTAAAGAATAAATGTAAAAGCTAAATTAATTTAACTGTATTTATTATCTCGATTATTCTACATACATAAGTAATATAATAAAATAAAAAGCTTATTTACAAAACTGTCTTTTCAGCAATTCTTCAAGTGATTTTTTATGTGTGTATATAAAAAAAGAAAGATCTTTTCTTGACATGAAAAGCTAAAAAAATATTTTTAAAAAATAGTGCTCATTTCGCGTAAATTTAGACCGACAAATGAGTTGTTGACTTACTTCAATCTTCTAAAATTATTTACGTTATTTTTAAACTTAAATTTGAATGTATATTTAAAGAGCAACATATATTTTTAATATATTATAATATTACTACATTATTTCAACTGACAAAATAATCATGTTTAATTATTGACAGGTAATATAATAATAAGTAGATTATACCTGAATCAAATAATATATTTTTTAAATAGAAACGATAACATTTTATTTTGAATTTCTATTCTATTCCAATTTTATTATTGGAAATATTTCCATTTGATCAAAAGTGGTTTGTGTAGGGTCTTCTTGAACTTACGAAGCAAACCAACTCTGGAAAATTTCGCAACAATTGGAAATTTGAAGCATTTTTCCGGCTGCGCCCATATGCAAAACTGATACGAGTATGTTCCATTCGGCAAGAGCGCAATGTGCAACAGTGCATAAAAATATTTGAAAAATGCACCGACAACACACGCAACACAAGGCAGCCCCTGCCACATGGGGAACTAACGTGTGTGCACCTCGTACACAGAATGGAGGAGTACGAGTTCTGTTATCAAATCAAAGCGTCTTTGGCGTATCTTTGGACGGCAATTGTAAGAAAACACAGCAGAAAAAACACAGGTATTACAGTGCGAAAAATGAAGAATTTTATACTCACAACTTGTACAAACGCTGCAAGCGTAAAAATCCTAGATTGCAGAATGTAATTAAGATTTTCTTATATTTTCTTTAATTCTTTATATAATTTAAGTTAGATTGTTTTCAATTAAAAACTACATTTTCGGAAGCAAGAAATGTATTACTTAAAATATATATTTACATCTTACTTAAAGTAACTCCGATTTTAAGCCAGATAACAAGTTGTAATAAACAGTATTATCTTATTTAAAGAACCTTAAAACGTTTTTACTTATTTGAATGCCTAAAAGGTTGGTCATAAGAATTTTAAGCTGGATTCAAAAATATGTTTCCTCATTTACGTATAATTTCAATTGATATTTCATTAAGAATACTGAACAAGAAAATGTATCGTTTTTCGTCGAGTGTACCACGCAATTTATGTCTAAGGGTGCTCACGGGGTGTTTTGATTGGGGGGAAATCTTGCGAAAAATAATTTTAATTTATCACTTCCGCCGGCCATTGTGTCGTCGTTCATTGCGCCGCGATGCAGCTACATATATAGCCTATAGCCTATAGACTATAGTCTGTAGACCCAGCCCAGCTGAGACCCCCACCCGACCCGTCCCGTACCGTCCAGACCAACCAGCTAAGCTCAGTTGGGCCCAGTTCGAAGTCGGGCTGGAGCGATAGCAATCTTTTGCATTTCCTATATGCATGCATGCATGCTACCATTACCATTGCTATTACCATTACTACTACTACTATTACCACTGACATTTCCATTGCAATTGCGACTGGTAGTATTGCTACTGCCATTAGCTGTGGCATTGCCTCCTCCACCATTGCCGTAAACTGGGCGCAGTGTTTTTTGGTTTTTGGTTTTTGTTTTTCGTTTTTTGTTTTTGTTTTTAGGCATTTGCCAAAGCTTTGTTTGCGTCCATATGCAAATGCAATTTTCGCATTTTGCAGCCACCAAACTAACGGTGTGCGCGCTCTTTTGAGTTATGCGAGTGTGGGGAGGAGGGGAGCGGTTGCTTGGTCGGGTCTGGGCCAATGAGCCTTCGCCACGCAACAATGGGCCGACACCCAGTTGCCAACCTCGCCAACTTGCCGTTGCTGACCCTATTTTCTTCATTTTTTTTTTTAATTTTTTTATTTGGGGTAGTTGAGCCCTGTAAATGGCGTAACATTTTTTGCATGTCTCGAATGCTCCGGCGGGTTACCAAGACCGAAGGCCCTTAACGTTGTCGTCATGTTGCCAGCCCAAGACATGAGGCATTTGCTGCATTCAGCATTGCAGTTGCAGCTCAGCCAGCAAGTTAATTTAGACGGCTGCCCCGCACGGCATAAAAAAACACAGCTGCCAGGCATATTATTTTCCCTTCTTATTGTTGCTATTGTTGTTGATGTTGTTGTTGTTGTTGCTGGCCAGTGGCGCAATTAATCATCGGGGCTGGTAAGCATTCGTGTAAGCGCACTTATCGCCAAAACACATCTCAAGTAGTTAATTTTCAAATAGCTTCGGTAAAAGGCTGCGTTTTTTGTACGTTGTTTTTTGTTTTTGTTGCTGTCTTGTCAACGCTTTTGATGGACAGCGCTCGTTTTATGGTCTATTCTGCAGTTAAGTATTTCATTAGACAGTTGTTAAACGCCCACGCCACAGTGCGTTGCCAAAAAGTGTGTTTAAGCTGCAACAATTACAGCAACAGCAGCAATAACAAGCTAATTAGCAACCCACACAGAGCAGCGCCGCCCAGCGGCGTGTAGCTGTACTACATAACAAGAACAACACCAACAAAAACTAGACAGACCAGCTACAGCCTGCAGGCGAGTACAGGCGAGCAACAACAACAACAACAACAACTATGTGCTCTCCCCCACTGCATTCATTTCGATTTCGCCTTGGTGGTTGCTCTCGAACTGTATACTTTCTCGCTCGCTCGCTCGCTCGCACGCACGCACGTTCGTTGACTGATAGTATGCGCGCTCGCTCACTTCAAATATGGCGACGCTTTTGATTGGCTGGCTGGGTGCGCGGGGCGTGTCGACTCTTTTGCTGGGCGCGCATGTGAATTGGCGCAACGGCGAATAAGCTTTGAATGTAAAATGAAAGCAACAAAGAGCGCAACAAGTGCGCCAAAATGAATCGAAGCGTATTCCATCGAATTCGAATCACATTGAATGAATGGCATCGAATCACTTTGAATTACCAGCTGTGCTCAATCAAATTGACCCCAGCCAACCCAGTCAGCCCAGCCACCAGTTAACAGCCGCTAGCCAGCCAGCCAGCCAGCCAGCCAGCCAGCCCCAAGCAGGTCGCACACAATAAATGCTAAAATAAAGTAAACTTAAGTAACCAACAAAACGCAATGTGATATTGCAATTTAGCTGTCAGTTATCTGCTCTCTGGGCCAATTAACTAGCGTGTTCTCGTTGCTGTTAGCAATTTAGTGCCCCCAAGACTCTGAACTGGGCCGATGATTTTGCGGTTTTCTCATTGCCCCCTTACTCTTTCCACACACACCGGGTCGGACTGTGTGTCTGGTCGAGTGTGTGCAAACAGTAATTATCTGATAAATGCCCTGGCGCTGAAAAATTGATAAATTGCGCATATAAACGTTACGCTATGATTATGCCATGTGATGTGGCAGTGGAAGTGGAACTGCAAGTGGAATTGGGAATTGAGGATTGGGAATTGAGCATGGAATTGGGATGTGGAATGCGGAATGCGAAATGCGTCCCATACTCACATTCGATGCGAATTGTCTGCAATTCTTAATATCAACTTTGACGCGATTATATGGGAACAGTGTGGGTACGCTCATGTATACATATATTGTGTATATATTGCTAAAGTGTCAGTCAATCGATGTGACAGGCGCTGCAGCGAATTGCTGCGAAAGGCAACACAGCTGCAAGTGCTGTGGCAACAGCAAACTCATATTCAAGATCAAATTAGACACTCGGGCATATTCAGCTTGACTCGACTCAACGATATGCGCTAATCGAATATGAATACTATCCCAAAACATACAGATAGGAGAAGTCTAAGGAGATTTTATGTGCGATATCTGGCAAAGTCATCCATTTCTTCTCTCCAAGTTGAAATGTCTTAATCTCCCCATATCGATGGAATTCGATTAGATTAGTTCAGTGAATGATTTTTGTACTTCGTTCCTAACTTGAAATTCATTAATTATTAGCAACTATTCAGTTCTATTCCTACAGTTTTATTTAATCGTGATTTAGAGTTTAATTTAGAATATTTCCGAGGTACAAGCACAGTATGCAGTATAGATAAAATTAGATTAAAATATAGATGCATTGATTCTCTTCATAATATGGCAATATATATTATGGCCACCGATGTTGATTATTTTTAGTTGTTTAGAGCTACAAAACACATTACTCTATGCTTAGTACATACATGTTTTAGTTGTTAGATATATTTATGAATAATACATATTATATATATATATATATCGCCATAGCATCATAACTGGTATACCAATCTGGGTTTGGTATCATTCTCCAGTCGGCTTCCTCTTGTTAATCTTCCGTAAAGCACTCCCCAGTGTTGTCTTCGTAAATAAGTCTATAAATTATAACCTTGATTCGCTCTATCTATAAGGTCGTCTTAACTTTTATGTTACTCGTAAACGTGCCACACATTTTAGCCCCTTTTGCACGACTGATTACGCTGTTTACAATCCAATTCAAGTTGCTTGTAAATCTTGCAATGCCTTATTTCTCAGTGGAACTCTCTAATTCTTGAATCAAACTTTTAATATTAACAAATCCCAAAACGTGCTTGACGCTAGTAAATTTGTCTAATTCCACTAATTCTCCCTTTCTCTCTCTCTTTCTCTCTCCCTTGTCTCATTAACATTCACTAACATTCAACTTTTTGTTTATCAACAAGCTTAAACAATTAACATTTTTTGGTTTGGTTTGACTTATTTCTGGGACTCCCCAAACCAATTAACAATTTTAAAATGCAAAATATAAGATAAAAATAAAAACAAAATGTGAAAAATAAAGGGACAGAAAATAAATATTTGCGGGCAATATTTTAATATTAACTCATTTGTTTACATTTTAATTCAGTGATTCCTTTAAATTGTTAACCAATTAATGTTGAATTTTATTTTATATAATAAATCTATATATTTACATATATATATATACATATATTGATCATTTCACTATGTACATAAATTAACAAAATCGCCTATTTGGTTAAACTGTAAACAAAACAATGAATGATAAATAAATATATATTTGTTACGACTACTAAAAATCGCTAATGGAGATGAATATTTAATTTATTGGCTTCTAATTGATAGCGTTCGAGTTTTTACGACTCTGATCACGTCTCGAGCACAATAGACTAAACAAAACGAAAAACCCTTCAAACTCCAGCAGTTCGCTTGGAAGACATATCGCTTTTGGGTGTGGGTCCAATGATCCAATGATCCAATCCATCAATACACAGCAAATCTATCATAGTTGGCTCACGCCCTGGACTGTGGCACTGTGGAACTGTTGGCTGTTGGCTGCTGGCTGTGAACGGACTGTTGGCTAATTTGTAGCATTGCTGTGTTTATGTTTGCAACAAGAGACGCACATCGGATATCATTAGCATCTACAAAATGGATCAAGAAGACCAATTTCCTACAGATGAGGAAGGCAATAACAAGACGATGATGATGATGACGAAGACGACGATGATGACGAACACGACGACGACGACGAAGGCAACAATGCAGGCAGCTCTGCGACTGATTTGTTTATTTATATAATTTCAGTCAAGCTCAATTAGAAGCGTGCACACAAACACACACACACACACACACACACACACACACCCACACACACAGAGTGACTGTGGTATAAATATAAATGTTTGTTGTGGATTTGGTCTCGTGGCGTTGTTTGGCTTTGGCGCTTTTCACTTTATTGATTTAAAAAAATGAAAAATTTATGTTTAAACAAAAATGCGCCATGCAGCCAAAAGCTATTGCCAAGCTAAAAATGCTCGAAGAGGACATGAAGGAGAGGGGCGGGGGGTTGCGATTGGGGTTGGAGGTGGGGTAGTTTGGTCTGTTTGGTATACAGACCCTTGGCTGGCGCTGTGGCCACTGGCGCCACCACTTAAAAACAACATGAGCAAGAAGCAAGCAGCACGCAGCAAGAAGCTTGGCGGACTTTTCCAATGTAAATAAATAAACAATGAAGCTGCGCGCAAAGCAGAACAAATTGGGGCAACAATTTCTAGAAATGCTCTTGATGGAGCATTCTTGTAATCGCTGATCCATCGGCTCCCCCCGCCCAGCTCCCCAAGCATAATGCAAAAGTCGCGTCGGCAAAAGCTGTTTGATATGCCAAGGAAATAAGTTCATATAATCAAAAATGCATTGCCAAATGCCGGCAATGCAACAATACAAATAAATTGCATTCGTTCGTCAACGAAAAGCCAAACAAAGGAGTCGCCGCTCCATCAGTTTGCATCCGCATCCCCATTCGCAGTTGCAGTTGCAGTCGCAGTCGCCTGCCGCAATTGTTGCACCTTATTTGGGCAACTGGATGAGGTTGAGGACGAACAGGAGAAGTCAGAGTCAGATTCGCATGCTTACTGACCACAGTGGTTAACAGTGATCCTTTCATAAATTTAAACAGATTGTTACTAAAATGAATTTCTTTATATTGAATTGAATATTAAATTAGATAAGAATTAAATTCTATTTCATGATAAAATCACTAAGGAAGTTCATCACAGTTTTAGATTTTCTGGTATCTGATTATTGCAATCAATAAAATAAAACAAGCCACATTTGTACAATAATTTAAAGAAAAAGAATAAAATAAATAAATAAATTAAATGATAAACCCCAAATAATGCGACAACATTGAATAGACGCACTCTCAAAGACCCAAGAACTGGTTAGACAAATATAATATTTATTTATTTTTACTTAACATCGTAAGAAACGTAAGAAAACTTTAAATTAAATGAAAAATATGATGCATTTTTAAATTATATATATAAATTAAAAAATAAGAAATATTTATAATATTTATAATATTTCTGGGGGTATTTAAATTCAAAATGGTCCCACATTTGTTGCGTGAATCTTATTAATTTTGAATTTATTTTTTAATGAATATTAATTTTGTTATAGCTATTATTATTTCTTGTATGTGCAAATACTAAATAAATAAAATGCATTAAATATATGCAAGTTTTAGCAAACAAAATATACTGAAAAACATATTCAAATATTTAGAAAAGTTTCGCATGCTTTTAAGGGGAAATCGTAGCTAAAACCAACAAAATAAAAAGCGCTTAAATCAAGATTATTCACATTTGTTGAAGCATCAACTAAACAAAGTGTTTGCCAGATTCTGTTACGTTCTCAGCTGCGTTCTTTGTGATAAGGTAAGTAGATTGTCAGCCTTGTGTCGACATTGTAGTTCATTTTGTGCATTTTTAATCACTGTGCACTGTGCACTGTGCACAGTGTCGACTGGGCCTTTTCTACGAATTTCAACCGCTGAGCAGCTCAGCTCAACAGCTCAGCTCATAAAAGGCGCAGTCAACAATCAAGCATGACGAAAAGGCAATGGCAAGCGGCTTTTGGCCACAAAGTGCTGGCCTGCCAGTGCATACTGTACTTGCTGCCCCGATATGCAAATGTAGCGCAAAGAGTGAAATAATGCGCCAAAAGGAACCAATGGCCGTTGTCCATTTGTCCGTTTGTCCGTCTGTCTGTTTGTCGTCGCAGTTGTCGCAGCGGATTTGTCTTTGTGCTCAAGCCGCAAAAGTCAATTGTGAGTGGAATGCCGCCTGCTGGTTGGCTGGGATTAGGCAGCTCCTGCTGTGCATCTAAAATTTGACTACTGCTTTCACTTTAGTCTGCCCGCCGTCTTCGCCTCGCCTCGACTCGCCTTTCTCTAAATATTTTGATAGCCCACAACGCCGCCTCGCTGTTTATGTGTGACATATAACACAAGTGCCTGCCACGCTACCGGCCTGCCACAGCCACGCTGAGGCTGTGTGGTCCCGATCTTGTCAGATACCAGCAGCAAGCAAGCATATGCCAAGTGAAAGAAAGCGTTGCCTGGCCACTTGAGCAAACCATTAACCTACCGCAGTTTGTATAAACTAAAACTACACACACACAAATACATCGAAATTAATACTAATATAAATTGAAGGCTGCTCGCTCTGCATTTCTCTGGGGAGCTGAGCAAACTGTTATTCGATTTACGACTTCCTCAGCATCCTGCGCTGATTTTTCCCGAGCCTTTCCAATAGACAGATAGACATCTTGAGTAGGGTCCGAAGGCTTTCAGTCAAATGCTTTGCTTTTAATTGATGTGAAGCCGTTGCTTCGCCTTCAACAAATTAGTCGCTACCCGAAGGCCAAAGTCGCCAAATAATTTAGCAACAATCAAACCAAAAAAACAAGCATACAAAAAAAAAAAACAAAACAACAAAATAAAAAAATAATAAACCCCCCAACAAAGAAAAAGAACGCTGGCGGGAAGCCCGGCTCGGTGACTGCGGCGAACAAAGGCCAGTTGCGCAGATCAGATTAAGTGCTTATAACATGGACATGACTCCATTGACTAACAGGCAACAGCATCCAAGCTGCCAGCCCGCCAGCCATCCTGCCAGCCAACCAGCTAACCAACCAGACTCAAACGGCAGCCACAACTGGGAGCGACAAAAAGCATTGCCCAAATAGCCGCCGACACATCGATGATGATGATGATGAGGATGAGGATGAGGATGACGATGAGGATGACGATGACGACGACGATGATGTTGGTACTCCTCGTACCAACTGCCCAATGTACACTTTTGTCGGCAGCAATTGTTCAGGCGCTACACTTGGCATATCGATTCCATTGGTTGGTCTAAAACAATCAGATATATCTTTCCATCTGTAACCAGCTGCTTGAGATACTCACAGAAAATATTAGTGGATTCTAAAAAGAAAATAACAAAATTAAAGTCAAGCACTTCTAAGTCTAAAATGTAAAATTATGAATTTTTCTTGGGCAAACAAATGAATTACAAGTTTGATGATGAGCACTTCATTCCAAAATATAATGACTCAATCTGAAAAATATATTCAGGACAACAGATTTTAGCTGCTCTGCTTGATTTAATATTTAAAGAATATAGCCCAAGTTTATTTTTTATTTCTTGCAGCAATATAATAAAACCTAAGACTAACCTTTGATCTTTGATATTTGATATAATGATATATTTCATCATCAGGAGAGTCCATCATTAAGACATCGATGAACCCACGATCTTTGCCGCCTGAAGCTCCTTTTTAACGTTCAGAGCATCAATGAAGTGATCCTCAGGACTTGAATTCTTGCACTAGTCTTGTATATATCTTCAAACTTGAATGAGAATATTTATATATAGGGATAGTCTGAAAAGCGATAATTGCTCAAAATTAATATTTATGAAATAAAATTGTTATTAATTTCTTGCTGTGCGTTTTTAGGTAACTTAATTAGATTAAAAATATGTTCAAGTGTTGCAAATTTTGTAGCACATAAAAAACATACTTATAAATAAATAAGTGTATGCAAAAATATATTGTATATTTAACACAAATTAAATGACATTTTTGACATCTTTTCGAGAAGAGCGAATCCAAATAGTAAATTTCTCATAAATTAAAATCTAAACCACTTTGCGTCTATATACAATTAAAAATATGTGTATAATAAAATGATTGATATATGTTCATGTCCTGTTAGTTAGCATCAGCTGCTGCTAGTTTTTGATAAAGGTATTTTCGTTACAAGGTTTTAATTTGCTAAAGCGAAGTCAACAAGACTTTGTCAAAGATACTGTTTATAACTACAATATTTATAAACAAAAAAAACAGCAGATTCATTTCAACTGCAGTTCAATCATTTATTTGGAATATCATATTCGAAATTTATTTCGTGAGCTTCTCGTGTCAGCTCATTGCAAAAGTCTGGCTAGCTGAAGCTAGCCAAGTTAAGCTCCTCAGCTGCATCTCTTTATCTTCGGTGAAAAGAAAAACTTAAGCTTGCCTCAATTGGCGGCATTAAACGAGACCAAAACCAAAAAAAAAAAAACCAAACAAAACAAAAAAAAAGAAGCGGAATCAAGCTGCTTCCAAGTTCAGCTTTAGCTTAAACTTCGAGCTCAAGCTTTGTCTCCACATGATGCCTGCCCACTCTGGCACATTTTGGCCATTGTTCTCATTGCGACGCAGGCAATACTGGAAGCTGTTGCTTCTGAAATGTAGCAAATGTTGTTGTTGCTGTTGCTGTTGCCGTTGCTCTTGCTGTACAAAAATGTCAATATTCTGATTCCACGAAAAGTCGAATGCGAATGCATCGTAAGTCCAATCGACTGGTTGTGGATGTGGATGTGCTTGTCGTTTTGTCTGTGTCTGACCCAAGTCGCAACTGGCGACATTCACAGTCCATCTCCCGCCGGAGAGAGGCTCAGCAGCTCAGCAGTTCAGCAGCTCAGTCGCTCTCTGTCGGATCCTGCGTAATTCAGTTGCAGCACACACATTGCAGATGGCAGCAGTTGCAGCAGTTGCAGCAGTCAGTGCCGCACAAAATGGCGCCCATCAGTCCGCCAGACTCAATCTCGCCTGCGGTCCGCCCGTCGCCGGCAGCAGTGGCCGCTGCATCGGCGGCAGATCAAAAAGCTCGGAATGGCTCACAGTTCAATAGGCTTTGTGTCGGTCGCATAAGAGTAAGAGTAAGTTGGCAAGCGGCTATAATGCGCTTGGATATGCAAAATTGCATTGAAATTTGAATTCAATTCAAAAGGCCGTTGGCCAACAATTCGGAAACGGGGAGTGGAATGGGAATGGGAATGGAGGAGCAGGAGGAGGAGTTGACTGTGTTGGATTGGTCGAGTTGATTGCGCGGCGGTTGCCAATTTGAAAGAAATCAAAAACTCAGCCTCCAAGCCAAGCCAAGCCATTCTATATGCAGTTGTTATTGCTGGCTGCTTGCTGCTTGTTATTGTTGCCTCTTGTTGTTGCCTGTGGTTGTTGCTTGTTGCTCGACACTGTTGTTGGCTATTGCAAATTACGCAACTGTGGCAAAGATCAGCTCTTGTTTTTGGCCACATTGTTACAAGGCGCAGGCACTTTACAGCTGCCGGTAGCAACTTTAACTCTGGCTCTGAATTTGCATGCCAACACACACAACACACACAACACACACTCAACACACACACACACAGCATACATAGTGCACCGGCAGTGTGCACAAAAAAAATGAGGCTCTTAATAGCCGCCGACAGTTACAAAGTGCCTGGCAATTGTGCCAAATGCCAAACCAGCCTCTCAGCTCCCTGTTCCCCATTCTTTGCTCCCGGCTCGCAGCTCCCTGCTCCCTGCGCCAACTGCAACCGTAATCTTCCAGGCACATGGGCGTGTTGCTCGGGGGCGTCTGCGGCTTTCGCATTTGACTTTCAATTTGCAATCGCGCTGGCTACACCTCTGGGCGTTGCAGCTGGCCATCGCAGCAACAACTTTTGGTCAAAATCATAATTGCAACAAGTAGTCAGCTGCAGTTGCAGTTGCAGTTGCAATTGCAGAAAGGAGTGCCAACACCTCTGCAATAGCATTGCCAATATATTATCTGTCTTAGCAGAGAGCATCCCATTGAGTTGTGTGGCTTTCAATAATTGTGATTATGCTAATTGACAAATGATAAAGTCTTTGGGGCGTTTTGGCAAATACAAACTCAATTTTGTGCCCACTAAATCTGAGAGCAGCTATCAATAATTTGACATCGATGCCAATTAAAGTTGAAATTTAATAACTTGACTAATTAAATACAATATTATGAATATATAGCTTTTGGTCTATAACAACTGGGAATAACCATTGGGAATAGCTATTGTAATTATTTTCAAGCTGACTTCAAGTTGACTTTAAATCTAATTGAATTATGAGTTGTTGTAACAGAATATTTCCAGAATTCTAATTTATAAAAAGTGCGTAGCATCTGATGTCATCTAATCATGGTAAACAGAAATAAAAATTCCTAATAATTATAATTTCCTCAATTTGGAAAGCAAGTTTCTATAAATTTCAAAAATGTTTGAATTTCTACTTTTCAAAAATATGTTTCTACAAATATTTTTAGCATTTACATAAAATGTATATTTTAGTTATTCCAGAAAACCAAAAGGAAAATTATCTCTGATTTTCAGATCGATTGTTTTAAGGTGTATAATCATATGGTATATTTATATATATATATATATCTTTGTATCTCTCTAAATCGCTATGTTTCTCTATATTTTTATCTCTTATTATTGCTTATTAAATTGAGATATAAATTAAAAAATTTAATTCCTGCTGCAATAATCAGACATATAAACAGATAAATAGATAGACTGACAGATATTGACTCTGATTTTTAAGTACTGAATATATGCTTTTGGATAGTGTAAATCATTTCTCTTTATAATTACTCTGTGATAAGATAAGAAATCGCATTGTGTATATAATAGCTACAATAAGGAACTCAACTTCCACGCCATTTCTTAGCCAATTCAGTAATTTATCCAATTCAATTTACATTTTATCAGTGATATTTTAAGAATCAGCATTTTTTATTAAACTCAATTAATGACTTCCAAACGATTTCCACTCGTCTGGAAATAGTTACATCCCTTTGAGTGGGATGAGTTATTAATATTAGCATCGATTCTGATCAAATGTGCTAACTTAATAGTCAAATAGAGGTTTTAAAATACTAAATTTATACGTAATGAAACAAAACCGAAACGTTATCGATGCGTTTCGCTAAAAGCCGCTGGCAGGCTGTCATGGCAAGGACTAAGCGCCATTCAAATTGTATTCAATCAAACAATATTGAGCCGCGAATTAGCAGAGTTGAAACCCTTTTGCGAATCAACTACGAGGTGCTGGACTAAGCTGGGCAAAATGGGGGGGAGGCAAGCCAACAAATCTTGGCTGTCATAGTTGTCTGAGTTGCGGCATTCAATTGTGAAATGAATGCGAATCTCCCACGGCAGTTGGTGGTCGGTGGTCGGTGGTCGGTGGTCGGTAGTCGGCTACGTGTTGCAGGATATGAAACATATCTCCGGTTAACAGGCAGGACATTTCCTGTACCAGGCTATACCCCATACCAATACACACACTCACACGCAGCTGTCATAAATCGCATGTGTGCTGCTGCTGTGGGGATTTTGCGGCAGGATATTGCCAAAAGGATGCGCCCAACACAGTCGGTGTGTGTCCGTCTGTGTAATGATTTGATGGGCATTTGAATGCAGGCGCATGTCATACTGACTCGGACAAAAGCCTTGAGTGCCAGATCCAGCTCAGATCCATCCGTATTGATGGCCAACAAAACATTTCAATTGAGTGCCCAATGAGACAACTGACACTTAAGCGCCAGCAACTGGATGAAGGCGTTCGCCTGACAAATGAGACAAAGTGACACAAGTCAATCAAAGCGACCAAAAATGCGCCTCGCTTATAAGTTCCACTGGTGTAGCAGCAACAGCAGCAGCAGCAGCAGCAACAGCAGCTTCCCACCAATTTACTGCCCATGGCCACTAAAACACAAGCGACAGGGCCGAAGTGCGGCCCCTTGGGGCCCAAATATATTTAAATCAATTCCGTCAACGATCAGCAACCGGCAAGCGGCAAGCCAAAACCAAAACCAAAAGTCTACCCAAAGTGATGGACGCATTTAAAATGTCAATACGCATTGACTTCACTCCTCTCGTACAACAACGACGCAGACGAAGACGATGACGACGACGACGACGACGACGATGGATTCCACGATGCGGACAATAATGTGGCCATAGTATGCCCTGAGACACTGGCACTGAAACGGAGACGGAGACGGAGTCTGTGATTTGGACTGAGAGTGCGGCGCGTAAGCTTGAAGTCATTCAAGTGGCGGAGACAATGAATCCTGTCAAATCAAAGTAACGCAACGCGCTCAACCTGGCGTGGCATGCGGCGCGCGAGAAACGGCAGATAAGAGAATGGAGAATGGAGAATGGTTAATGCATAATCGGGGGAGCGAGGAGAGTGGCAAGCGGCAAGCGGCAAGTGGCAAGCAGTGGGCAATGGCAATGATTTGGCTTTGAGAACCACTCGGGCTGCCCAAATCCATTAGAGTTAAATAAATTTGGTTTTCTGAATTCAATTTGTGTGTTGCACGCCAAGCGAAGTGGCGAGTTAACTACGCACAAATATGCCACACAGCCAGTGGGTGGCATCACAAATTTTACCAGCCCGCAAAGTGCTACATTTTTATGGAAATCCATTTAATAATGCAATTTCAAACGCAATCATTTCCGACTCAATTTCACTTAGTGCCTACCTGCACACATAGCATACTTTCGGAAGCAAGCGTTTGGAAGGAAGCTGATTTTTGAATAAGTTGCAAAATATCTCATTTTCATGGTTTGTCCTTCAATATCAATATTTGGTGCAGTTCATTTTAATATTATACTGACAAAAGACATTAATGTATTTCCTATAATTGTTTCACGCTTAGTTTTCCTACTTTATTTTGTTTTTTTTTTATTTATTATTATTTGTAGTATTTTAATTATTTTTTTTTTAGTTGCAGTCCACAAATCTCAAAAGAAAATATCCAAAATTGCAAATAAAATTAATTAAACTAAAAATAATAGGTTTAAATTTAAAATTAATACTTTTAAGTTCAGTTGCAAATAAAATTAATGAAACTAGAAATAAAAGGTTTAAATTTAAAATTAATACTTTTAAGTTCAGTTTTGTAGAAATGTAAAAATGTTTCTTAAGGATTCTTATTCTCGAAAGATTAGTTTGACAACGTTAGGCTTCCATTTGACTAGTTAAGCGATCTTGAATGTCGTCTACACTGAGAATAAACTACATGAGTTGAATTATAATATTATTTGTATTTAAATGCATTATAAATAATTGAGCAACCCTCGCCAGGTATTCCATGCCGGACACATAATTTTGCAGCTCAGCACTTCAAACGCTGATGCCGTTCCCAGCTCCCAACTGGCAACCCCCAATACCCAATGCCCAATGCCGAATGCCCAACGCCCAATCCACAATCCACCATCCACCATCCTCCATCCGCAACCCCTGCCAAGACTGAAAGGCTGAAACGACTCGATGGCGACAAGTGATGAGTGAATGCAAAGAATTTGAATATTGTGCCGCGGCGGCAGTTGACATAAATCGTCAATGACAGCGACATCGCCTCCTTTTGGGCCTTTAAGCACGCAACTCGCAACGAGGCAACTCGCAACGAGGCAACTCGGCAAAAAGGCCGACAATCAACTGTTGGGCTGCTGCCGCCGCTGCTGCTGCTGCTGATGCTGCTGGCCACAGAACACGACAGACACAACTGTAATCCGCTATTGTGATTGTGTGCGGGGACACAGGATCAGGAAGAGATTGTTGGCGGATGGGTGGGGGGGCTTGGGTGGGGCTGTGATGAGATGGGGTTTAGCCTGTCAGCGAGCTTCTCAAAATCAATTCTAATCGATTTAGGACATTTTGACAGCACTTATTGGCAGCGTTCGCGTGGCCGTGATACCAAAAACACCTACCAAAATTTTGCCGACCGTCAACAGCGACATCGTCGCTAAAATGTCAACAGCATTTTGGCTTAAATAGCCGTTTACCAAAAGCAGAAAAGATACGGAAAAACAGCAAAAAAAAAAAGACAAAAGCAAAAACAAAAACGAGAACAAAAACGAGAACAAGGCAGTATTATCATTATCTGTGTGGAAGCTGATTGAAAACAGATAATTAAAATCTTCTAATTAGCGGCATGTTCACGCACACACACACACACATGCCCCGAGAGAGAGCGAGAGAGAGAGAGAGCTTGTGTGTGTGTGTGTGTTACCTTAACCACTGTCGGCTGTCAGGGAAAACAAGTTCATAAATCTTGCGCCCAACAAATCGTTTTGCAACATGAAAGAACATTGCATACACACACACACACACACACACACACACGCACACACACATACACATAAGAAGAAGCCAGCAGATACAGCAGCGACAACAAAAGGCTGCAGCAACAAAAACACAAACTGTCCACTCTGCCTGTGTGTGTGTGTGTGTGTGTGAAACATGTGAAAGGCTGCATGGAAGCTGGCCGGGTTTCTGCTTGTTTGTTTTTGTTTTTGTTTTTGTTTTTGGCAAAACGTTTAATAAACAAGATTCCCATGTCGATTATCACAAATTAGTCACATTAATTATAAGTGAAGGTTCCTTGCCAGATTCTATCTTATTCAAGAAAAACTGGAAGCAGCCAAAGGATATCTGCGAATGAGTAAACGTCATTTGACCATTTGATCTCGTGCCAAGAAATTGTCATAAATATCTACATATCTTATGAATGAATTCGATTGAAACTTGTTTTATTTGAAGACAACCACATTTAAATTACGATTATTCGAGTTGCGGTTTTCAAGCTATTTGTTCGACTGACACCACTGATAAATAGATGAAAGATGTGCTCAATTCAAGTATAGTTTGGCTAAAGTGTCGAAGATGCTGAGGCTTTTTTATAATCGTTTAGAATATATATAAATATACATATATATAAATATATATATATTTATACTTATAAGCATTTGCATAGGTGTGAATTGATTGATTTATGTATATTTTTCTACGCATTTAATTGATTTGAATTAAGAACTATCCAAATTTCTAGCGAAAATCTTAATTTCCATTTAACTAAGAGCTCGAACTTAAGCGATTTTTACTTGTATCTTTTATTTCAAGCACTTAACTAATTCGAACTGTTTAGAATTAAAAGCCAAAATATTAATTTGCATTTAATGTAAAGCATTAGCAAACAATTTTCTATTTGCATAGAACACAACTCCGTTGATAGATATATATTCTCATTTTGTGTCAGCTATTCTTCAATATATTGAGTACTACAATTTTTGTTTTTAACGAATTTTCCAAATAAATACATTAAATAGTTTTTAAATCAAATATCCACAAATTTACTTACCCCCAACTGCGAATGCACTTCGGCTCGCACAATATTGCAGCATACTTTGAGGCGCGGTCAATTTCAGTGTCATAAATAAATTCCGAAATATCAAACAACTAAAATAAATACCACGTTTACAAAAAACAGGTGCCTACTTTCAGGCTGCCCGAAATAGAGTGTGCCTAAGCTTGCCACGATATTTTCGATGTTTTCTGATCACTCGCAATCTGGTTTGACACACGGCTAATTGAAACTTGTCTAATTAACGCCAAGAACAATTTTGAACATGTACTAAAAATCGAGTAGCCTGTTCATAAACCAGAGCAATTAGTAAAATTAAATTATTGATTTTTCTGCTATACAAGAATTGTAAGTATAAAATTATATACATATTAGTCTTTATTCATTGTAACTTCAATAAAATTCGACATGTACAACAACTTAAAATATATGTATGGCGCTTTCATTCAGTTTCATTCAAAAAACTCACTCACATCTTATAAACAAAAATACCAAAAATAAAAAGTGGCAGAAGTGATACGATTCTGATCACGATTCTGATCACGATTCAAATCACCGATTTCGAATTCACATTGGCCTCCTAATCTTTGCGTTCGAATAGCAAGGGGAATGGCTTATCTTGCGGCGCCTGCAGCCAGTTGTCCTCTGAATACTTCACATTGTTCTCAGTCTCAATCACATGAAAGGTGTACGCGTGGCGACTCTTCTGCGAGCGATTCGGCTCACTTTTGTGCACCACATTGCCATGGATGACGATGCAAGTGCCTGTCACAGATTAAAAGGATAATTAAAACTCACATATACAAATATATATTCATGTCGCTCACCTTTGCTCACTTGGAGCGGGGTGAAGCTGGACTGCGGATAGATGGGTGCTGACCGATCAAAAACCATAAGTTCGGTGGCGTTTGGATCGGGGTTGCGGAGGTAGCGTCGATGCACGCCACTCTTGTGGGAGCCCTTGATGAACTGCAGGCAGCCGTTCTGCAGGGTGCAATCCTCGAGCGCAAACCAGAAGCCCACCGCCGAGTTGGGCTCTGTGTGCAGGAACCAGGAGTCCTGATGTGGCGTCACCTCGCCCCCAATGCCGGAATTCTTGAATATGTACATGCTCTGGCAGACGGCCGGACGATTGAAGTTTAGTTGCCAGCAAATCTCGCGCACACGATTGCTAAATGTCAACGCATTGAATGTGGGATGCTCCACGTGCAGAGCATGACCCACTTTGTTCAGTGCGATCATTGGATCCACAACCAACTGACCCTCATCTCCGAGGGCGCCCTGCTCGAAGAAGTAGCGCACCTTGTCGCCGGACTCCATAAAGTACAGCTCCTTGCTATGCGCATCCTCCGCCTTGATGGTGCTGAAGATTTTCCGATTCGACTGTGGTGCATCCATGCAGAGCGTCCGCCCGGCCTGATACATCGACTCCACCTCCTCGGGTGTTAAAAAGTCCTCTATGACAATGTAACCATTCTCGATGAACTGCAATTGGAATACAAATAACAATTAAACTCAACTTTTATAAACAAGCGAAAATCAAGAAATAATTTCTACACAAAATATATGGAGAACTGAACCAAATAAGATGAAATTACTCTGCAAGCTACAATCACACATTTGTAGACAACATTTTATCTTATCATAGAGAATATATTTAATTTAAAATGTATATCTATTTATATTTATTTCAGATACGACTGTTATACAAAAATGATTTTTTCAATCTGTTCAAATTTTAAATTGAATAAATTGTATATATCTGCAGATAAAACGTTGTCTTCAATATGATGAAATTGTTGTTCTATAAATAAAATATTCCTTTATATAATAAGCAGGCACATTTTATGTGGCTTTTGTCATTATTTATTTCACTCTGATCCCATTAAGAACATGAAAAACAAAGGTATAATGAAGTTGTAGGAAAGTATGTAACAGGCAGAAAAAACAACTCGAACTCCATTAAATACTTGGACCCATATTAAAGTTGATTTCGGCTTATTCATCTGCACATCAGCATGAAAGAGCCGTCAAATTGAAGTCAAAATTTGAAGTATAATTTCGTGCTTAACCTGCACAGATCAACTATATTTCATTTAATCGAAAACTGCCTTCATTTGGCGAATATCTATACAAATAGATATCCTATAGCATTCAAGCATTGAATTGAATTATGTTATTATTAGATATCAATTGGAACCCACACATTTTATTGATCAACAGTAAAAAGTGCATTGCAAATACAGTATGTATTTAGCAGGGTATCGCCTAGTCGAGCTCTCATTCAAACTTGTTTTACTTTCACTAAAACCATTTTTTTCTAGCTTCAGAAAATGCTAAGTGCGTAAGTACAAATTTTTGATTGTACTTTCTATAAAACGGCAATTGTTCTATTTTTACAGTATATTACCGAATGCAAAGAACGCCGATATTTTAAATTATATATGTAAATATCTATACTCTTTCATACATATCGGAATTGGGCAAAGTTTTAATTTTGCCCACAGTCTTAAAGCCAAGGTTATCATAGATGCGAAAGTTGAATAATATTGTACAATAAATGAATTCGGTCATTTTTCTAAAGTTTTTATTTATGTAATTGACTATGCATACCATATACATAATAAATACTAATTACATTTTTGAAAGGAAATTTAGTTAGCTCTAATGTCATTTAAAATAAGCACAGGCTGCAAACAGACTGTGAAAATTATAATATCAAAGAAAGTGTTATTAGCGGCTGCGATTGTATATTTTGCGACTTATAAAACCACTTTTCTTATGGGTTGCCCAAATCGCTGTGTCATTTTGACAGTGGAGAACTGCGTTATGTGAATCATGAGCTGAGCCATGTTGGACGCTCGCTTATCGCCGCGCCGTCTGGTCTGCGTCTGGAGCCCCCATCCTGAATCCACGATCATTATCAGATTGACCGACTGTTGTGTAATTGGCACACGCGTGCACAAGCTTGTAGATTCATATATATATATATACATACATATACATATATATATGTGTGTGTGTGTGTGTATGTAAGTACGTCTCTCCCCTGGGGCTACTGCGCTAATCACGCAAACTGTTTCCTTTGTGTTGCATTGACAGCTGTGGTACCTGCTAATTAGCAAATTCCTCGACATGCCAAAGCGGTTAGTCGATTTGACATGCAAAATCCAAATTCAGTGAAATCACTCAACGTGAAATTGAAAATTCATACATTTTCTTCGGTAGCGCATGCTACGAAAATCTGCTAATATCTGAAAGGCAGTCGCAATTTCTTGTGCATTTTGTAACGCATCGCAAACTGTATTCAAAATATTCGTATTTGTTTATGCGTTTTGTTATAGTATCATTAAATTATAATTTTAGCAAAATATATGCATTAAAAAATTGTGTTTGTTTATTGTAAACTGTGATAATAAATCTTTTCTGGAGTGCAGACAATAAAATTATATTGAAGAAATAACATTCAAGATATTCTAAAAATGGCAAAGATTTTTATTTTCTGGTATATTTTTATATAAATAAATTCATACTTGTAATAATTTTAATTTCAATTATTTTCATATAGATTCAGGTTTTAAAAAATATTAGAAAATGTAATATTACAATTAAAGTATCAGTAAAAATCATCGTCATAGCTTTTGATGGACTGCCTTATTCTCATTGCTATTATTAGAAGTTTGTGCATCCGATAAGAGTATCTAAGTTTCGGCATGCAAATGGTGAAAATTCGTTTTGTTTTCTTGTCTTCTTGGGTGCTCTCTGAGTTTGGTTGAATCGAATAAGTATATTTCGAATGGCTCGAGTAACAAAATGAAAAGCGAGAGTATAAATAGTCGCAGTGATTCAAAGAAGCACACCAATATACACCTGCACCGATCATCGGTGGGGTCAGCCCACCCCAGCCCCGCCACCACCGCCAATCACCTTTTGACGACGAATGCGCCAAGCAAATGTACAAAAATAAAACGTCCGTCAGCAATTGAAAAAAGGGGTACGTGGGAATGGGAGAGAAGGAATTGACCGAATCGGTACACGAGCTTATGGAAAATTACAGCTGGGGTCAGCAAATGTTTGAATGCTATGAAACGATTATGCAGCAGCTGTGTGTTTATGTCATACAATGTGATAATGGCAACTGTACGTAGGTGGAGCAGGGGGGGAGGCGAGGGGAGGGGACTGTGGCTGGTTTTGTAATACAGCTGAGTGCTGACTGTTAAGTCATCATTTGTCGAAGTGGAACTAAGCAACCTGCACAAGTTCTACTTCGTTTCGATAATAGTTACAGTTACATCTACACACTTAAACACTCAAGTCAGCTCAGCTAATGTGTTTGCTGGGAGCGTGTTTAATAATTAGCATGAATATGAATATGCATAAATGCAGATTATTCAGCGTTGGAAAACCAGTTACTCGAGCATTATAAATTTGTTTGTGCCATTTGAACTAGTCTGACCATGGAACGCGACCAGGCCGTGTGCGAGTGTGGAACTCGTCGTCTAGGTTAAAAAGACTCATTCGCTTGTGTTGCTCTCCGAATGTTCCAGCTGATTTGTACTGACTTTGCACTGTACCCAAATGGACCAAAAAATAATGACTTGGCCATTTGGTTCGAGCATTGCTGATATATTTCCTCAATTGGCCATCTTTGTCTGTGTTTCCAAGCCAGCAATAAAGGAATGCTTTTCCGCAGTTGGCTTTTCCGTGAAAAACCAATGGCGACGCACTGGCTGCCAATGTTTATGATGCTGATAAATGTAAATAAACGGATGACACAAAGAGGTGGGCGGTGGGTGCCCACAGAGATGGATGACTAAGTAATAGCGTGATCTGTTGGCGTCAATCGGGAATTGGACGCAAAACATTTGCCAACAAAAATAGCCACTAAACACCGGCAAGCCCGAAGACAATTTTCAATCTTGGCAAATACTGCAAAGTACTTAAATCTAATGAATAACAAACGTACCTCATCCAAAAGTTTGCTGTGCATTTTGTTTTTGATTTTTGTTTATTTGCTTCTTGTTTCAATTAATCAACAAATTGTATTTTGTATTTTGTATTTTGTATTAGTTCTTGTGTTTATTTCAAATGTTTAACAATGTAATTTAACGCGTTGCACGATTGACAGCAAACGTTTTGCTCTGTTTCGCGTTCGTTTCAAAACTGTTTCGCTTTGCTTTTAAAAAATACTCTGCTATACTCAGCTGCTCAGCTACAAGTATAATGCCAGCCAGAAAGAACACTCTGTCTGATATGCGCTTCCCACACGGGGTGCTTAACAGTTTTATACACACATGTGTATTCTTAGCACATGCTAGCGATCGTAGTTCTCTTTCTTCTGTTTCTGTTTCCTATTCTGTTACTGGCAGTGATGGCGTTTTAGCTTTTTTGCTGACAACATAATTTTTATATTGATTCATTTAGTAATTATTATAATTATTATTTTAGACATTTAGCTTTTTTAACAGCTCAATACATTTAATTAACATTTATTTGTATTATTAACATAATGGCTATAAGTTTAATAATCATAATATCACAGATCGAATCTGTTCACATGTAATAGAAACATTTCAGTGGGCATATGCACAATTTGGTATAATTTTGGTTTCCATAAACCAAATCTTTTTAAAGTAATTTTTAAATAGTTTTTAGCTGCTTATCTCGCTAAAACATCGCTAAGCTCTATTGAAGCCCAGTATGCTCTTGCAGCTTACAACACGTTTCTTTATCATTATTTATTTGATTATGCAGATGTGTCATTGAATTATATTATATTAGTTTAACTTTAGACTGACATTTACAAATTAAGGTAGATTTATTTCTAGCCACTTCGCGGCTTTACTCAATCTGCATTATGAACATTCGTGTGTCACGTGTGCTCCGTGTGTTCATTAATAAGGTCCGCAGACACACATACCTACATATGTGCACATACAAATGCATATGTGCATATGTACATACACAAATAAGCAGCTGATATGCATGTGTATGTGGTATACGTAAATTTGCACAAATGAGTGCCTTTTTATTGTCTACCTAATACGCTGTGTCTTCTTTTGAGTGTGTTTCGTCATTTGACAGTTAATTGCAGTCTATGCGTGGGTCGTTTTGCCGAGAAGCCTTCGCTTCGTTGTAACGGTGATTTCCTCATCCAAAATATGCTTTCATGGCATAACATTTATGCGAAAAACTATTGTTATTGTTATTGTTATAAGTAGCGGTACTTACATAATCATAGCAGAACAACAACATTTTTGAAAAATTAGTTAACAGTGACAACACGCAGATGTCGTGTGATTTAAACCTTGTAAAACTGTTAATTTCCCATACACATTTGTGTATATTGTTCATGCATAAGTTTCTATGATTCAGTATGATATGCATTTCAGTGTAGAATTTGTAATACTAGTGTATGCTTTGGACTTAACATACAGGTCCAGTCATCCAAAACTTTGAGCCCCCGCTCCGTCCTGCTCCGTCAGCACTCGAATGTCATGAAGAGTCGCATTAGAAATGCATGCAAAAGGCAATTTGTAAATTTATGCGAGGCGGCGAAAACTAATGGCATGTGGCTAATAATGTGGCACTGAGACTTGGCCTGGCTAGAATGCAGCACTCAGCTATGTACATATACATGTGTTTACAGGTGTATGTGTGCAGTTAGTATTACAACTTTACAGAAGATTAATTGCACGAGCACTGGCCATAAATAAGCCAAACAAGCACGGCACACAACCGTCGAGAGTCGACGGTCGACAGTCGACGGTCGACAGTCAAGAGTCGTAGCATTATTTGCAAATGCATGGTAGTAAAAATTCAAATTAGAAATCACTGCGGACGACGCCGGGCAACCAACGTAAACCATTCAATTTGATCAAATGTGCCAGCAGCAACAGCAGCAGCAGCAGCAGCAGCAGCAGCAGATCAGCATACATAGAAATACATAATGACCGTGTTAACTCCCGTGCCCTTGAATTGTAGAAGACGCTGGCTTCAGCTCTAGCCGAAGAAGCAGCGGCAGCTGAACAATCAAGTCATAAACAATGTGCAGCCGAAAGGTCCCAAGAGGCCAATAGACGCCCCTCCAACACGCTTGCGAATACACCAACAGCAGCAACAGCAGCAGCAGCAGCAGCAGCAACAACAAGATGACAAAAGAAACAACAAAGCGATTGGCTACTCAAGGTCAGAGAGCTTTTGGTTCTTCTTGTCTGCGGGAGCTTTGTTCACAGAGCTAAGCTCAGCTCTTTTGTGTGTCTAATTAAGTCAATTAAAAATTGAAGGCACGCGATTTGATAATATTCCAAGATGTTGTTTGTTTTTCGGCGAAATCTGAATTTTTATACGGTTGGTGCTGTTGCCGCTGACGCTAATGATGATGGCTCCAGCTACTCTGATTAGAAAATGTCGAGTCATTGCAGTCATAAAAATTAATACGCTGCCTTTCCAATTTTAATACCCTCTATAATATGCGCATTGAGCATATTAAAATGATATTCATAAATATGGAAAGAGAGAGAGAGCAAAAACATTATGAACAAAAATGTATAAGCCACGTTTAAGCCACATTAAATGCATTTTATTTGAGATATACTCGTATCCGTATAAGTTTTGATTAGGCAGAATTGATTTCAAACAACATTTGCTTTCATAAACAATCAAATAAAATCCAAGGAAATTTATTAACAATTTCAAAAAGGCTTTTGTTTGATTTCAAATTAATTATTTAGTGTAGGGTAACTGGGACTCGAGCACCCTTAACTATTCCACTTTGGCGTGTTAAACTGATCTTTATTTCGTATTTGTACAATTTTGATTAGGGTTTTTTTGTTTGTTTTTTTTTTTTGCTGCTTTTTAGACGCGCCCCCCTCGAGATTTATGCAATTTGCTTGACCTTAGCGCGCCAAATGTGTGAGCTGTTTGCCAACCATCGAAAATCGTTTCGAAACTTTCAATTTTGCTGCAACGGCGTCCCACGCGATGCCAACCTGATATGCATACGTATCTACACATATCACACATATCAAGCCAACTCTGGGTCGTGAGTGCAAGCACTCGGTGAGAGGAAGAAAACTAATCGCAGTTGTTGTGGTTGCAGCGTTAATGTGTCCAGACAGGAAAAGGAAATGATCACAAGTGCTCAGACACGATGTGATTGTAATTGCTATAAGTTAAGGCATATCTAAGTGTCATAGTTCATTTGAAATAAATTTGCAAAAGAAGTGACGGCTTCTATTAATTTGTATATAATCCAAAATGGAATATCCAAAATATGTGAAAATACAAATAATAATAATAGTAAATATGGTTAATGCATCTCCAGCTGCGTATATATGCAGTGTATATTAGCAGTAGTTCTGTGGAACAAACAAATTCTGTTGTTATAGTCGAGTGAGCTCGACTACGTGATGCCCTGAAACCAGTCGGTAAATATATTTTTCTGGTTTTATTACCAAATTTCGGTCGCTGCAGAATACACCCACAAATATTTCGACTCTATTAGAAATATCAGCTAATTGTACATCCCAAATCTGTAGATCTTACAGTCTCTGAGATCGGCGTGTTGATCCAGATCAAAAATATATGCACATTGGAGATGTTACACAGTTCTGCACAACCTCGTTATACCCTTTTCTATAGACTAAGCATTCGTGCCAAGTTATCGTTCTTTTGTCTCACACCGAGTTGTTTGATTATAAAGATATATTAGCACATCAATGATATATCCATGCACAAATACAAATATATTTGTTTACTATTTATATTTTATCATATTTACATTTATATGATTCAATTATTTAGAGTCGCTTACACCCGCTGTATGCACATACCTGTGCAATAACATTATCCATTTGCCCTTGTCACCTGAATGAAATTTGAAATAACAATGGCTAATTACGGACTGGCTCGCAGTTAAGTCTTTGATGATTTAATTTGAAATTTTACCGACTTATTATCGAAGTGACAGAAACGCATTTGCATGCGAAGATACTTGGTCAATAAATCTAACAACCAGCACGTTGCCAGCGATGTGTGTGTGTGTCTATGCATAAGATATATGTCTTTATATGTATTTGCGAAAGTGCCCAGACCAGGCCTGAACAGGCCAGACAAGAGCCGGCCAGCTAGCAACCGAACATCCAAAAGTGGTAGCTTTACGTCTTAATTTCGAATGTTAATTGCTACTGGGACTGTTAGTTGTTGGCTGTTGGCTGTTAGTTGCAAGTGGTAAGTTGGTCATCGCTGGCTTGAACTTCAATGTCAGCTAAGAAATTCAAAACCAATTTGTGGCGATTCAAATTATACATGCTCATGGGAGAAGGCACGAACTGGGATAGTTTGCTTGCTCACGCAATGAAAACCCGTTGGCTTAGCGCTCAACGTTTGTCCCCCCTTCGACCCCCCCTCCCCCTCAAATCACCCCATACGTTGATTACGAAAACATTTCAAAAAAGATACATCGCATTTTGATGTCTTCAATAAAGCTTAAAGTGAAAGAAAAAAAGTATGCAAGATGAATTATGATGACTTTCCATAATTCATATGAAACACTGACTTATGTTTATAGACATTATTTTTAGGGGGCGTGTTCATGCCTTCCAACTTTGGTTATAATAATTTACAATTTCAGCATATCATGTATTCATGATAGACCTAATCTTATAGCCCAATATCTTCAATTTGCTTACAGATCAGTGTTTTTTTTTTTAATTTATTTTGTTTTGTAGAGTGTTTAATTAATCATCAACGACCCTAACGATTATAATTATTTTTATTATTAATTTAAAATTCGGAGTTGCTAAGTTTATTGTTTTTCTTGTCAATTTTTAATAGAAATGTTAATCGAGCCAAAGTTTATCGCTGTTCAAAAACATGTGTTCCAAAAGCATATGAATAACATTTTTAATGGGGTTTTGTTAAAGCTTTCAATAACATGATTATGAATTGTATTGTAAAAATTCGCAGAAATCATCACATACATATGATTATACTATCAAATACTATTGCTCATTTTTCAGCATGACAATTAGAAAAATATCAACTATCATCTCCAGAGGCTACTCTGATGAGCTTTGATTGGTTGTCTCACATTATTGAGTTAATTTATTGAAATGCGCAAAATGTGTCGAAATTAAATGCGCAAAAAATGGCAAATGCATAATGATTCAACTGCCATTCTTTGCATAGCAAAAAGGAAAGGATTATAAGCAATGGCGCACCAAACAAGTAAGAGCTCGCTAGTCAAGAGAGCTCGACTAAGAAATACCCTGGACTGCTTTTTATGTATATTCAATGTAAATGTATTAAATCGTTAAGATATTTGTTTAATATGCATACATGTGTTAATCAGAATGAATATAATAAATAAAAGAAAATGGGGCACTTTATATGAAAATCCCATTCTCATTGGTGTCCTACAAAATGTTGTGGCAGATAAGCAAATGTCTCTGCTTAATCACTAAAATATTTTACGAGTTTCTTTCATTTCGCACGCTGACGAACAGCCATGGCGAAGGACCTGTTCGTAAGCTTTTGTCGCTGATCAAGAATATATATATGCCCTGTAGTATTGTCTGTTCATTATACAAGTTTTATCCGTTTTCAATGATTATATTGTATTAAAAGTTAATGTTTTAACTGCTGATTGCTGATTTCATAGGCTAATAAAAAAATAATAAAGGATTGAAAACCGGCTCAAAGCAAGTCATTCCTAAATAGAGATCAGATTGAAGAGAGAGAGAGAGAGAGAGAGAGAGATATTGTGGAACTGATCGTAATAATAACTTTCATGTTAATTGAATTATGCAAGCGACTAAGCCAACGGGTTACAGGCCCCCAATGATAGCTCCAACCATTTTGCTGACCTTTCGCGAACCCATTGCACGAGAAAGTTGTGCAAAGCAGCCGCTGGGCAGCCAACCAACAAAGCACGAGGCAATCGGGCCAATTGGGGCAATTGAGGCGACCACCAGCAGTGAACTTGGAGACGGCAACTCACGAGTTGCGGCTGCTGTCTTTCACCTCATCTATCAACTGAAATTGATAGCCGCGCGCGCATTATCTAATTTTTAATTTTTAATTTTTAATCCAATATCTGAACAATCAACGCAATCCGCAAAGTGCCAAAATTGGGATTACGAATGTGCCAAATTGAATTATTTATTGTTTGAACTTTTTGCATATACATATGTATGTATGAGCCAATGACACGAAGTTTCTAAAAACAAAAAATAAATAAAATAAATAGTTGAGCAACTTAAAGGTTTTTTTTTTTTTTTTTTTTTTTTGTTATTGCCGCAAACATTAAAAATTGCATTTATAGCGAAACAAGTTCATAGCGCAAAATATTATTTGAATATGCACATAAAAAATTAGCAAAAAAATTAAACAAAATTGCAAAAAAAGATGTGCAAAAAAAAAAATGAACCAAGCGTTGGTGCTTTGACTGTGATAATTATTGGCGACGCTGATGAGACGTGGGAGGGGGACGACAATAACAATAACAATAACAACCACACCAATAACAACATCATCAACAACAACTGCTGTGGCTGCTGCTGCTGCTGCCCCTAGAGCAATAACAACAACTAAGCACTTGTAAGCAACAACAACAACAACAACAACAGCAACAGAAACCAGCCCGCTGCTGACGTCGACAGCAACTTTAGCAGTTCCAAAGTGTTCAACTCTTCACAAGCACAGCGCAGACGCAACGTTCAGTGCGGTTTTGGAGTTCGTAGCGTCTGGTCGTGTTCGTGCAGCAGTCGAAAAGCACCCACAACAGTCCACCCCCCACCTAATAAAGACAGCAAGTCGCTCAACAGCTTGCCTCTGTGTGTGCGTGTGTGTGCGTGTGTGTGTGAGGGTGAAACAGTGTCAGGATCCGTGTTATCCTCAAAGGAACAAACAAACAAAAAAAGAAACAGAAACAAAAGAGAATACATAAACCAAAACAGAATTTAAACATTGCTCCAATTTGGAGTTCCAGTTGGACAGCCATGTCAGCAGTGAAGGATAAACCGTTGCTGCTGCTGCTTGTTGGCCTATTGGCCGCATTGAGTTGTAAGTAGATTAAGCTGTGATTTATGAGTGACACACGCGCATTGTGATGCAAATGGGTCTTGCTAGACAAGCAAAAAAAATAATAATAATAATAAACAAAATAAAACTAGATTAGTGTACAAATGTATGGATGTGTGTGGTGTGTGTTACTTTTAATGGCTGGAGGGCGGTCAGACAATGCGCCGTTTGACATGGCGCAAATATATCATCTTTTGTATGAGTCTGAATGCAAAGTAAGCCAAATGAATATTCAACAGACACAGTCGCAGTCGCAGTCGCAGTCGTCTGTCTGTCCACGTTTTTATGAGTGGCGTTGACCGTTGAACTGGCCAGTTAACTGACTGACCAACTGACTGACCAACTGACTGGCCAACCGACTGGCCAACTGAGTGACCAACTGACTGACAGTAAATCAACTGCATTAGCATTGCCTGACGGATTTGCATAAATTGATGTGTTTGCGTTTCCTTGATACAATTCGAAGACCTCCGATCAGGCCTCCGATTGCCTCAATGAAAATGCCGTCGTCTTATCTTGTTTTTTTCCTCTTTTTTTCTTCGTCGTCATCATCTTCTTTTGGATTTTTGTATGCAACGTGAAAGTAGGTCTCTAGGTTGAAGATTGCTTGTTGGGTTTTCGCGATATATATATATGTATATGTATATGTATATAGTATATATAGATATATGTATATCTATTGATTAGCCAAATGCTGCTGTGCTGGCCGTGCTGCTGCTGCTACTGCTACTGCTGCAAATGATTGGCAATTGCCGCAACCAGTTCCAGTTGGGCTTAGATTTGCGTTTGGGTTTTATTTGGTTAGTCGCTTGCTGATCACCTGGCACCTCGATAGGCTGCCTAATAGCTCTGTCTAACTGCGGCCCGGGCATCATTAATAAGATACACTCGACGGCAGTGTTTGCTGTTTGCTTTTATTTAACTTTTAATTACACCTTTGGCATTTTGCATGTGCTCATAGTCGTAGAGCGCAGTCGTGTTTGGTTTGGTTTTGGGCTGGCACACTGGCTACTAACTACTACTTGAAAGCTCAACGACATTTTTGCGCTACAAGCTGCTATATTTAATAATTGAATTTTCAACGTATTTTCCACTGCCGGCACTTTCATTCAATCAAGTGTGAAACAGTAGCCGAGATTCTTAACTTGCTGACTGCAGACAGGAAAGACTTGTCGGCAAACTTGCATATTTGGAGCAGCAACTGCCATGGCCACGAATCGATAGTGGGCACAGCGACTACAACAACAACAACAACAACAAAAACAACTAATACCCAAACCCCATAACCAAATCTAGTCGCGTCGAAAAACTGCAGGCCATGGAGGCCGCCCATAGTAGTTGGCCAGCAAAACTCAAACGTGTTTATAGCCACTGCAAACCAAAATATAAAAAAAAATACAAATAAAAAAACATAAAATAATTTAATTGAATTTTAACAACAACAACATTGACAGCGATCGCTTTGTTTGTCCAAGTTTGGGCAAAGGCCTGTGAAGGTAAAGTTTGAAGTTGAAAACTGAATATAAAAAATGCACGCGCAAACAATTTGCAAATGAGTTGCAAAAGACTCA
This sequence comes from Drosophila basisetae, assembly GCA_035041595.1. Lineage (NCBI taxonomy): Eukaryota > Metazoa > Arthropoda > Insecta > Diptera > Drosophilidae > Drosophila > Drosophila basisetae. Next base: position 4,920,867 of record JAWNLB010000090.1, read on the forward strand.
CATAAATGAAAAAAAAAAACAAAAAATTTGTTTAAAATTAAAGTACAATCCAGCGACCATAAAAGAAGACGTAATTCGTTTTTTTTTTCTACAAATTAGCACACGGTCCATTAATATTTGGCGGGTTGGAAAATCTCTTTGAAATACGCCGTGTATTGCTCTGTTTTGTTCAAACAAATAACAGATCTGTGTTACACGCATCACAAATTCTGCTGTGTCTAAAATTCCATTGTTGCTGTGGTTGTTATTTTGTAGGGAACTTTATTTGGCGAACTTCCTGTACGCCATCAAGTTTATGACTAATATCATTTGCGCAACATCTACAACTGCCTTTTTTTTGTAATCATCATAAAAGGCAATGTCTGCCAGCTTATAAGAATAAGCCGAAAATAAACAAATCTTTTTACTATCTTATATTTTCTTGCTCGGTCAACTTTGTTCAGCCAGCCAAGAATATTACGTGATTATTGTTGTTGTTTGTTGTTGTTGTTGTTGTTGTAGAAATCAAATTGCTGTTAATATGTAAATTTGATGCGAATAATTAAGTAGCTGTTAAGTGGTGCCGGAGAATTGTTTATTTATTACTTTATTTTTTTTCGCGTGAATTGTCGACTCAAGTTCGTTGCCTAAGTCTTTTGTTTTGGTTAACCTGAGATTTGCGGCTTTTTTTTATATCTTGTTTAAACAGCACTGCAGCCCTGCTGTGATGCCGCCTACCCATATTATGGCACCAAGATCGGCTCACTAACACGACTGCACCATGGCGTTTCCGGTGACGTCTATGCCGTGGATTCCCGCACGATATTTATCAAGAAATTCAACTATGATGGCGAAGCGCCCGCCGCCTACTTCTATGTGGGCAATACAGCCCGGCCCAGCAACGAGGGCGCCGCCCGCCTCCGCGATGAGCGCGGTGGCAACACAGCACTAACTCGTCGCTATCGCAACAAGGACATCACTCTGTCGTTGCCAGAGGGCAAGACGTTGCGCGATGTCAAGTGGTTCTCCATATGGTGCGATGAGTTTGCTGTCAATTTCGGTGATGTGGCCATTCCGAGCAGTTTGGATTTTCCCCGACCGCAGAAGATAAGTGCGCTGAGAGGTGTGCATAGCGTCTCCTCCGATAACATTGTCATTGTGGATGCCCAAACGCTGCTGGTGCCCAACTTCAGCTATGATGGCGAAGCGCCAGGTGAGTACCATGCGGTAGCCATCGTGGCGATGGATACTCATTTAAAATTTACAGATGCCAAGTTCTGGGTGGGTCGTGGCCAGCGTCCCTCGCCCGATGGCCTGCGCATACCGGACGAGAATGGCAAGGAGATTCCACTGCGTCGCTACGATAGAAAGACAATTGTGTTGACACTGCCCGAGGATTTGACCATCTTTGATATTGGACACTTTGGTGTCTGGTGTGAGGCATTCACCGTTGACTTTGGTCACGTCCGTCTGCCGGAGGGCCTCAATGTGCCGCCCTCGCTGAAAATGCTGGGCATCAGTCCACAGGTAAAGAAGCCGTTAAATCTAATACTAAGCGAGCTGCAGACCTGATTGCCCTTAACAAAGGCACTTGCCAAGCGTGTGGAATTTATTTAAATACATTAATTAATACTCGTATTTATTTGTATGCAACATATTTATCAATAACATTCGAGTTGCCTTGAAATTATTAGCCTTTAAGTGTGCATTTCTTTATATACTACGTATTTGAATGGATTAACCGAATTTGTTGATTTTGATGTATAAAATATATGTGCAGCACATTTATATACTCAATTGGTCATCTTCTGTGTTTTGTTGTCTTTAAAAACTTTTGCTTTGTCTATTTATTTTTATTGTTTGAATTGAGCGCCAATACAAAATGAAATGTGTGCAATGAATTCTTTGGGTTCGCCCAATCCAATCCAATCCAATCCAATCAAATCCCAATTCCCTCCTAGTCCCCCAAAAACCCCACACACCTTTACAGTTACCCAACAACGAAACACACACATACACCTACACATACCACATATATATACATATATATACTATGTACCTGCGCCAATCCTGAGCCACATACTAACTTAACCCTTCTTTTTATACTCTTCGTTTTCTTTTGTACATTCCGTAAGCAACTTTCCTTACCTTACAACCAACAAAACATTTTCATTTTGTATGTGCTTCATAAATCGATGTAATCAGTTAATTAATTGAAAAGCAAAATTTTTGAATGCAGCAAAAACTGATAAAGACTAACTTTTGGATAAACAAAATTCGACTTTGGCAAGCGCTGATTATTCAGCAATTCACATAAGCTTCATCATCAACCAAATCCTTATCCCAATCATGTTGTCCTAATCCAATGCACACTCATTTCATGCTGCTCCAATTCCAAATGCCTATTGACAAATACAAAGCCCAAATAATTCTCTTCTAGTCCAAGCTCAACTGCGAGGTGCTCTACGATGATCTGGCATTTGAAATACGCTGGGCAGTGGCCGGTGAGAGCATCGTTATACAATTGGTCGCCAAATTGGGTAAGTTCCAATGCGGAAACATTTATGGTTACCCCTTAACTCGAACTTGATACTCGTCCCAAAATTCACACAGCAATTTAAACCAAAAGCCAGCAAAAACTTACCACAAATTGCCATCAATTGTTTAGCGGCTTCAATCAAAGCATTAAACAAAGTGACAGACAAATTAAGATTGATTGGCAAGCTCACACTTTCGAGAGGCTCTAATACGTTGTTAAACATAGTTGAGCAAACTCCATTCAAAATACGTTATTATGGTCATGCTAATAGACATCTTATGTCATATGATATGTATGTGCAAAATATCTATTTAAAAAGTCGAAAAATCAAAGGAAGGCATGCCCAGGGCATCTGTCCTAGCAGATTTTAAAAGCCAAATTATTATTCATACGGCGCTATATTTTTTTCGCGAAGAACATATACAACTAATGAGTTTGTTTCTTGGATTTCTTGCTAAGCAAATAGAAGCATTCAACTTTCGAACAACTATTCCTATAGTTATACGATATAACGATAAAGATAGATATATATTCCGGGCATCATCATGCTATTATCATGCTATTCCGACTCCTTACTTCATTTCGATGATGTCAAACACTTGTATCTCAAACTTATAGTGTTAATTTAAAGTAGATGAAATCAAACTGATTTTCCAATGTTTTAATTTAACAAGTCGAACAAAACCTTTCAATATAATCATGGCTCATTAAAAGGTTTTTTAGTATGTGCCATAAGAATATTTTGGAGTTAATTAGCCATGACTTGAGCCACAAGCAAAGCCCTTTTCCCTCATAGATCTTGAATAGTTTCTCAGTTGGGAATAGTCGAGTTTACTCGTTTTATGATGCTTTGACATTTTACCGAGTACAGTTAATAAAGGAGTCACAACTCACGCACTCACACACTCGCACACATGTTGAAGATGAAACCACACAAAAATCCAGTTAGCAGCCGCCAAATTGACCGATCAGCGGCAGCAACGTTAGTAGAATAACAAGTTGCAAAATATACGACGACTGGTTTATTGCGCAACCAAAGCACGGAGCACGGGGCAATTAATGACCATCGAGTGGTGGATGCTGGCAATGCTTCACGATGGCTCGGCTCTGCATCTGCACACACAATATCTTGCAGCATGACCATCTACGAGTGCATTGCTGTGGCACGCGTTCTTCTGGAGGCTACTGGTCTTGAATCTTGAGTCTTGAGTCTTGAGCTCTAGGCACTTGGCGAGTGCTATTTGGAACCGCTAAGAATGCCAACTGGAATTTGTTCACCTGGAACGTGGCAACCGGTTGGTTAGTTGCTTCGTTAGGCATCCATTTAGGTGCATATTGTTGTTGTTGTTGTTGTTGTTATTGTGTTGTGGCCTCCAGAAATGGGGCGTGCAACTTTCGTTGATTGCGTTCCCAATAGCATTGAATTTCTGAGAATGCCACTCCCCACTTCTCAATTCTCCACAGAACCCAACAATTACATGTCCTTTGGCATCTCGCCCAACAAGAACATTAGCCAAATGATTGGAGCCGATGTCGCCGTTGCCTGGGTGGATCCCGAGACCGGCAATGGTTTTGCCCAGGATTATCTCCTGGAGGGCAAGGCCCAATGTTCGGGCAGTCGCGGCGCCTGTCCAGATGTGAAGATACAGCCAAACACCAACTCCATACGACTGCTGAATGCGGCCATGGTCAATGGTTACTCCATTGTCACCTATCAGCGATCGCTCTCTGCCACTGATCGTTTGGACTTGCCCATCTCAATCAGTGATGTTGAGTCCATTGTGTGGGCCATTGGGCCCTTGAACGATTTCCGCGAGGTCTCCTTCCACACCTACTATAATAAACATTTGCAGCAGATTGAGTTTGGACGCCAGCCCAAATGGAATTGCCCACTGCCGGAGGGTGCCAAGCCAGGCAGTAGCAGCACCACCGAACAGGAAGAGGAAGTCACACAAATTAGCTCCACTGGCGGTGCGGGTTATCCACCAGCAGGTCGTCCCAAAATTGAGCCCGACGAGGAGTTCTATGAGAATCGTGCCCAGGCCCTGCAACGCACCACCACCGCACAAGGCCCACTGCGCCGCCAAGAGACCGCCATATCCACCCAACGTCGTCCGGTGCCCACACCCAAGCCTGTGAACAGCAACGGTGCCTGGGATATTCCGGCCATACAATGTCATGAGCCGGAGGATGGTGTCTTCTATGCCCAAATGGGACCAACGGGCGGAAAGCATGGTTATCCAGCCATAACCGGTGGGTACTGCTGAAGATATTTAAAAACCAGATTGAGACACCCCCGTCCAAGTCAGGCTCTTAGAAAAGTCAGCCTGACTTACTTTGGAAAATAATTTTTGAAATGACACTAAAACTAATTTACAAATTAGTCCGAGTTTTTAATTAACTTTTAATTCATTTTCAATCTCAATTTTAGATTTTCCAAAAAAAAAAAAAGAATTAAAATGGAAAATTTAAAGAATATCCATTAAAAATGAATCAATAACTCAGAATTTAAAATCTAAAAAGGAGAACAAATTATTATTAATTGACGTAAAATCAAAAAATGTTCTCACTCCTGATTTTCAATCCTTTCCAGTGAATTGAAGAAGACTTGAGATTCTCACTCTTTCAAAATTTTAATTGTTCCCCATCCTATTTGTGGTAGGCCAAGCAGGGTGTCTCCAGGCCAACCTTGTCTCATATTAATTTATTATATTTTTGCAGGTCATGTGGGTTGGGGCATCTCGTGGTACATCAATGGATTACTGATTCCCGAGCTGCATGTGGTCCGCGGCAGGACCTACACTTTTGTGGTTGAGGGCGGCAACAATCCGGACATACCCGCCAAGTATCATCCCTTCTATATTAGCGACGATCCAGTTGGTGGCTACGAGCACAAGCGCGAGGAGGAGAAGATGGTAAGGCAACAAGCAGAAGGGAATTGCTGTAATAGCGGAAACTATAAGACTTGATTCCATGTCCAGGCCGTACGCATCTTTGCTGGTGTTCATCGCTCCAGGTCTGGTCAAGTGACGCCAACGGGCGTTGGCCGTTTGTGCAACTGGACGCCCGATGTGGATGGACCACCGGCGGATGACTATCAATCCTTTGGGGCATACCAGCGCACGCTGACACTCAAGTGTGATGCCGGCGAGCCGGGTGTGATCAGCTGGAAGCCGGATAGGAATACGCCGGACACCGTTTACTATCACTGTTTCACGCATCGTTATCTGGGCTGGAAGATACACGTGCACGACTCGTGCGATGGCTTCGGTGATGGCATTGGCGCCGCCTCCAATCGGTTTGAATTGCACGAGCCGGTGCCGGTGCGGGAAGACTATGCCGCCGAGTCATCGATACGCCACGAAACCAAGGTCAGCCCCAACGATAATTTTTTATTGAAGCACCAAACCGATTTGATTAAGAATCACAATATGAATGGAACACCGCCTAAACTGAGTTTTGAAATAACGAAATCTTCGGAAATAACCAAACTGATTTCAGATGGCATCCGCGCTGCAGAGGCTCTCGAGGAGAGCCTACTAAGGAACCAGTCGATCCTAGCCGCACCACCGACACACTTACGAGAAACCAACAACAACAACAATGACATTATCGGCTCTCGGATACCATCGAAACCATTGCTGGCACCAGCCAGACCAGAGATTTTGCATGGCGAAACTCATTCATTAAACCCATCATCGCAATTGTCCTCCTCCTCTTTGTCCTCCTCCTCCTCCTCCTCCTCCCCCTCGTCCTCCTCCTCCTCGTCGTCTTCATCGTCAACACCGGTTCATCCGAAACTGCCCATTTTCGCAGCACCGCAATCACCGCAATCTGTAATTGTTAACACTCATTTGCATCAGCAGCGTTTACAATATCCGCATTTGCACAACGCACACTACCCATTCCCCCAGCCCCATCTCCACCCCCATCCCCATTCACACCCCCATCCGCATAAGCATCCGCATCATCATCATGCTCACGTTCAAGCTCACTCAGCACTGCACCATCACAATCTAACTAGTAATCTTCCAGCGCTGGCGCAGAAAACGATTAGCCTCTCTGAATATCTACGACCGCCGCAGAATGCACCGCTCTTCCATCCCGTCAAGCTGCCCGGCCGTCGACCGTATCCCGGTCCCATTAAAAAGGTGCCCGCCTCCAGACCGGTACTACCACAACAGCATCCGCCATTGGGCAGCATACTGCCACAATCTTCGCTGATTGTTAATCACTATCGCAAGCCGATGCCCAGCCTGTTGAAGCCCTTCCTCAAGGAGAAGCATTTTCCCATACAACCAATAGCCGCCTCAGTGCTGCTCTTGGGTCAGCCCACGGAACTCGGAGGTCCCGGACAGCGAAAGACCGGAGATGGTGCAGACCGTACCAAAATCAAGACCAAACCCATTATTTCACTACCCGTGCCGTATGTGGATGTGGAGCCTCAAGCATCCCTTAAGGCAGCCAACTACTTTAATGTAAATGCCAAAGTAGAGCAACAACACGTGCTGACCACAACAACCTCCACGATGACACCACTTGTCAAACGTCCACTGCTCGAGGAACCATCACCGCAGCAAATTGCCAGCATGCGTCCAGCAATCAATCAAGGATTCAAGCCAGACTCCGTGGTCGTCGAAAGCGGATTCCGTCCAATCATGCGGAACGATGGCAATGGAGTGCAGCTGCCACCAGAGCTAATCGAGCAGGTGGCTCTTCGACGTGAGGATCCCGGTACGGAAATCGATGAGGTCATGGAAACAGATACCCTATTCCTCACCGCCCAGCAGGGTGGTAGCGAGACGCAAAGCTTTGAGCCTATGTTCATACCGTCTCCGTTGGATAGCACCAATGCGACAATGCTGGCATTGAAGGCGGCACAAGATGACAATGTGAAATCCGGGACATCCGAGCCATCCGTATCGCCGCTGAGATTACCCTCAGCGGCACTCAAACATACGCTGCCAGCGGCGGCTGAGTTGCGTAAACCGTCTCTCGAGGAATTGTTCAGTGGGGATGATGATGCAGAAATAGACGCGGACGAGACGCAGGAGGAACGGCTAACGGCCACAAATCAGCCAAGTGTAGTTGAAAAGGAACATAGCTCTCCGGAGGAAGATGATCCCGAATATGATGACGTCTCGAACCTGTTTGATTCAGCGGAGGATGAGGAGAAACAAGTCGCCTTTGCCGACGATTTAGATGCGGAACCCGATGACAAGGTCCCTCAAGCAGCCGAACGTATTGACACCTACTACTTGCCGCCGGATAATCGAAAGATTCCACATGCCAGTATACCGAGCGGTGCTCTTTACACCTTCGATGGCAAATCCGTGATCGATAGCAGCCTGGTCCTGCCACCGAAACTGGATGCACGCGATACTGGGCACTCACGGCACCAGCACTACGGTCTAACACCATTGCAGAAACTTATACGCACCACTCCACAGTTTGGCGTCTATCGTGGCGAGCTGCCCGAGGACTTTCTGGCCACCACCCAAACCGGGTTGTCGACAGTGACGGATTATTCGAGTCCGGTGCCGTTTAGTTCCCGTGACAGCAGCAGCAGCAGCAGCACCTCGACAATTCCTGGCTTTGACAGTACTCTCCACTCATCGCACTCATCGCCATCACTAACAACGTCATTGCGACCCATTTCAACCAAGTTGCACTTGCTCAAGCCCGACATCAAGAACAATAGCACGTAGAAAACTGGCCACACACACAGACAGGTGCACAATAGCATAATTCATTGATTAATTAAGCATTTACAACTGCAAGCAGTTAAATACCAATTGAATTTGTACTCACTACCATTTACCATATACCATATACCATTTAAAATCCCGTATTAGCTGTAGCCACCTTTTATTACATATATACATGCATACATACATATGTGTATGTGTGTCTAATTAAGATAATGCTCTTAATTTTAACCAAACGCAAGAATATTACATACACAATTAGCTAAGCTAAAATCTATGTTTAAAATGCATTTTAGTCGTTGTCTATGAAATAAATCATATAAACTTATACAACTTTAAATCATCAGCGTTTACTTTTAGATGGTTTTAAATGTCAAATAATTGACATTCTAAAATAAGTGAGTACTTTTGAATGAACGGGCGCAATATAAAAATGTCTTAAAGGCGAACAAATCGCTAATTAAAATATTTATTTGACTTCGCTGCCAAATGAACTTTCCAATTACGCGCGCTAATAATATCGATACCATTCAAGTGTTGAAGTTATGCACATCAATATTTATCGATGTCTGTTAGGAAGTAATGTTAAATAGCAGTTGTGGTCTGTGGTGGTTCTGTTATGGCGCTGCTATTTACATCATTTTCACAGTGTATCTTACAAAATATATGTCACAATAAATGCTTATGTGCGCTTATAACCTTTTGTTAATTTGACACCCATCAAATCAACTGCAGCAGCAATTTTGGACGCAAAGTATATAGCGCGCTGTTAATACCAGTGAATAATGAACTGAAATATCGAACTAAATGAACGACGCCGAGGGAAAAGGTTCATTTGTTGTCGCTCAAACGAACTGAGTCCGAATAATTCGATACAATTTTACACGTGATACATCATGAGCCAATTTACACATTCAATAAAAGTGCCAACCCAATATAAAGCAACAGCTAAAATATTGAAAGCGGCCATCGAAAAACAGAAATCAATAAAATCACTAATATTTGAGGAAAAGCATGCGGTACGCCAAACAACAAACCACAATTAACAAGCAGCTAATGTCAACTATTGTGTCTTTTTCACATTAACAACAACAGCGAGTTCGCAGCTTGCAAGCGGTATTGAAACATTACAGCGACAACAGAGGTGCTGTGGACAACGCCATCGAGGAGACGGGCCTGCTGAAAGACAATCCCAATTTGGACTCGGCACTGGCAAAAGTGCTTGTCACAGAACTGATTTTCGGACGCGGACAACTTAACGGGGATAGCAAACCAGTGCAAACGGTGCGAACGTACAAGGAGCGATTGCAGCAGACAATAGGCGGTTCAGACATCCAAAAGAAAGGCAGGTGTTCTTCTTACATTGACGTACCTGTAGTTCCCACAGTATTAGCAACAGCCATCGGTTGAGTATTAAAGTACACAATGACCAAAAAATCGAAAAAGCAATCGACGCTGGCCGTGGAACCAGTTACGCAGTCTGCCATGGAACCAATAATTTCGCAAGCTGAACCCAGTGAGGAACTTGAGGCACCGCTGGAGCAATCGCTGGATAAGAGCCTCGAAGTGTTTCTCTGGCTGATGGCGTACAGTGTGCTTATGTTCACGCTGCCCTTTCTGGGCTTCTATGGTGTGCGCTCCTGGCTGACGGAATCATATCCCGAGCTGAGCTTGTTTGAAGTGAACGCCTACTCTGTGTTGACAGCAGTACTGGTGGTCAATGCTATTGTGGCCATGTATGTGTTTAAGGCGATTCGCGAAAAGGATCCCCCTTTGACAGCTAGACAAGAGGAAGATAAGAAAGAGCAGTAATTTAGTTTAAGAACAGCCGTCTTAATAAAAACCACTTTTGTAACACAAAAACAAATTTTGTTATTTGAATACACAGAGCCCAATCCACGCTATGTGCGCATCAATACAAATCTGCTCAGCATTGCCGATGCCCTGGACTATTTGTATGGCGAGGAGTGGCGACGTAAGCAGCTGCCAGCAGACGCAACATACCCTGACTTTCTCAATGCCATACGCACCTTGGAGGAAGATGAGTTCCTGATGGACATGCATGTGGAGGGTGTGCTGATATTCCATCACAAGTGGAGTCACTACTGGGCATCCCACGATTTTGTCCACAGCAAAAAGTTCATATTGCAAAACAAGGCCACCTGCCTGGCTGCTGAGATGTTGGCGCCGCCTGCTGGCGCAACTGTGCTGGACATGTGCGCCGCTCCCGGCATGAAAACGTTGCATATGTGCAATGTTATGCAGAACAAGGGTCGCATCTATGCCGTCGAGCAGTCCAAGGAGCGCTACATCGCCCTGTGCAGCATTACCAACGAGGCTGGCTGTCAGATAGTTACGCCCATTCTGGGCGATGCTCTCACCATGAGTAAGTTATACAAATCCACTTAAGCCAATCATTGCTAAATACGTTTTCACCTTAGATGCAGAGAAATGTCCGGATGTTGAGTATATATTGGTGGACCCCAGTTGCTCCGGCAATGGAATGCAAAGTCGCATCAGCGTTTGCGACGAGCAAAAGGATGACAATCGTCTATATAAACTGGCTGGGCTACAGATCAAGATTCTGTCGCATGCCATGAGCGCTTTTCCGGATGTCAAACGCATTGTCTACTGCACGTGCTCGCTGTGGAAGGAGGAGAATGAGCAAGTGGTCCAGCGATGCCTGCAGCTCAATCCATCATTCAAGCTGCTCAGTTGCAAGAAGGCACTGCGCAACAAGTGGCAGAATGTCGGCGACAAGGAGTACGTTCAAATTGGCAAAAACGTTTTGTACTGTCTGCCGGATGAGGATCTTACTGATGGCATCTTTTTGGCGCTGTTCGAGAAACGTTCGGAGAACGATGCTGATTAATGGAAGCAGAGTATCAGAAATAAGCCGCCGCACTTTAGGTAACTAAATAGTTTATTCGATTTAGCCAGTATATTCAACTTTGGCTTACATAGTTTATATACTTAATTCGATCATTTAAAATATACTTTGCATTTTTATAAAAAAAATAAAAAAATGATATCCTTTTTATATATTAATACATTATGATTTTTACGATTTGAAAACAATTTACTAAATATATAATTTAAATATATATTGGTAATTAGAATTTCGGAAAAAAAAGAGTGAAAATAAACATATATTAAAAATTGCGTTGTTACTCAACTTTTTTATGTCAAATTTTAAAAACATATACTGTGAAAAGATTGCCATCGAAAATATTTATTACTCTTTTTCTTGAGTAAATATTCAAATTAAACTCTAACACGATAGGCAGTTCAAAATTCAAAGTCTTCAATTCACAGATTGATATATTATATATCAGAACAATATTGCAGATTATCGAACCGCTGAGAATCGTTGGCGGTAACAAAATGCTGGCACTTATCAAAAAGCCAGCTTACCGACCGTTTTATCGGTCGCTGCGATTTAACAAATATTACGAGATTGTAAGTAAGAAACAATTATTATAAATTGACGCCGTGTGCTTAGCTAATGATTACACTAAGCATACCGAAGTTTAAAAAAAAGTAAATATATATATATATATATTATATATAAAGCCATATATAATAACAAAATCGAACGCGCCGGGCGCAATATGCTTGCAGCTCTTAATTGATGATAGTTTGCGAGTGGATTTATATATATCTGTTATATATACATTCCCGAGAAACTGCCAGAGTTTCAACAACTCTTAAACCTTCATCTGCTGCTTGTAATAGTTGCTTTTAGTCAGTCGGAATGATTCAGCCTTAATGGCATCCTCCATTGTGACTATGGGTTTCTTTGGGCAATACTTAATGGTGTGCGCCGAGTCGCCCGATGCTCCACATATGGGGCACACATAGGTGCGCAATTTGGGACACAATACACGTCCGAAAGTGTCGCGCACAGAATGGCTGTTGACCACAGCCTCGGGTTCATTATTGTTTTCACAGAAAACACAGTGCCTTTGCACCTGTCGAGGATTCAAGTGTTCAAATGAAAATGAGCAAAGATCGCATTTAAGCCACTCACCTGATCCTTGGGCTTCTGATTGTTGTATCGCTTTTGCTGCTTATTGTTATTGTTATTAGTAATATTCACATTGGTCACATTACGAACATGATCTGGCGGCACAGCCAAAACCACGGGGGTTTGGGTTGTCTTTTGGCTGGAAGATGCCAATGCAATGCTTGCGTTCGCCGCTATGTTATTCGGCATGTAGGCCATGGACATGCTACGCCAAACATTATTCATATGCTCCCGATAATTGTTGAGATTCATCACCTGGGCAGCGGCCAGTGATGGCGGCATGGCTCCTGCTGTATTCGCTGAATTGCCAGCAACCGTTGTTGTATTGGGTAACTGCTGGCGTAGCAATTGCTGCTGTGGCTGTGGCGTTGCACAATTAAAACGATTAAAGTCATCGCTCACATACCCATTGGCTGCAAAGTCCTGCATAGCATCCGGCGTGCTACCACTGGCATTATCTAAGCAAAGGATTAGAGTAAAATTTAATATTTCCATTCAAAATAAATCGTCTAACATGAACCCAAACATATCGTTACAGTTTTAGAGTCACACTTTAAAATGCATTGCAAAGATTGTAAAGTTGGCAATTGGGTTCAATAACCAACAGCATTTTAAAAGCTATTTCTATTAACTGCAAACTGCAACTGTAAACTGTACGGCTGCCCACTCTATCTGTCCCGCTCGCACCTACCTGCATTGCAGGCCGTGAGAAGCGCAAACATTTTCAGAGAATGCGCTATCTCGTCGTTTTGGTGATGATTCGCAGCAGCCGCTGAAGCGGCCAAAGCCAACTGATGCTGCGCCAAGGCAAGTTGTTGCTGGTGATGTTGGATCAGCAGATGGTATTGATACTGCCGCTGCAGCAGCAATGCATTGGCCGTGTTCAATTGCCCGTTGTCCGTCAGCAGAGGAAATTGAGTCGACGACATTGTAGAGTGTTCCGGTGTCAGCGGAGTCGTCGGCGGACTCAGTGGGGCAGATACGGACATAGGCGGCGACATGTTGCTGTTGTTGTGCTGTGAACTAGTGTCCAAGTACATGTTGTTGTTGTGCTGTGAACTAGTGTCCAAGTACATGTTGTTGTTGTGCTGTGAACTAGTGTCCAAGTACATGCTGAGGCCGCCTAACGCATGAAAGGCCGAAATATTGTCCTAATACATATACAATATACATATAAACATACACATGCACATGCATATGTGTGTGTGTGTGTGTGTGTGTAAATATCATCGGAAGCGAAAAGTTGCTATGGCGTCCACTTACAACTGGTGAATTGCCTTCCAGGCTGCTGCTGCTGCCGCTGCTGCTGCGAAACATGACAAGTCCCAATAACAAGTGCCGTTAACTTTCGTGAACTTATCGTTCGAACTAAGTTGAATTTTGTTTATTTGAAGTAGATTAGCGTTACTTCTTGCTCTTAAACAATCTTAATTATGATTCTAACTTAAATTCACCGTTTAAAACTGGCAAGTAACAAAAAATAAATACAAGAAAAGAATTTGTCAAAAACCCAAGGAGCGGCAACTGGCAAACTACGAATTCTATTAAATGACAAGCTTATGTACAGCAAAATTTACAGGAATTACGGAAAGCTCGCTCAGGTAACGGTTTAAGGCAGCTCAACATGATCGTCCAAGGCGTTGCCACCTAGTTTAACAGCCAAATGACAAGCAAAATAAAAAATAATTCAACATAGCAAGCACGATTTAGTAATCACTTAATTATATAGTACATAACAACTGTAGACTAGCGGCGACAATTGACCGCCACTAATCAACAAATACATAAATATACCTAACAAAACGCACTTCACAATTCGAATTGCGCGGTGAACACATACATTACGCAGCACTCAACAAATAACTTACCAACACTACTCACGAAAAACAGCTGCTGCTTAGATTGAGATACGTGCGTGTCTCCGGGTACGAATTACATAAATTTTGTACAATTGACGTAAACTTCCCAAGCATTTGCTCACACAGCGAAAATCCGGCCAAAACTCCACTTAGCAGCAGCATCTGGCACCATGGTAGGTTCATACATTCCAAGCAGGCGCCAGGTATCGCAATCCATCCATTCACATGTGACCGTTTCGAGGTTAAACATGCCCCAAGTGCCCCAAGTGTTAATCAGCATATATATATAAATGAACCTGGTTTATTTTTCTAATTCCAGTACAAATTGGCTGCCTTAGCGCGGGAGCGTGCCTGCTTCATCACCTATCAGTTAGCGAGCTCCAACCTGCAACAACAGCCGGTGAGTTGAAAACACTTTCGGAATTAAAAAAAAACGAATTTTTAATGGTTTTTTTGGTTTATTTGTTTGATAGCAACGCTGGTATGGCACGCCCGGACGCCGACCCGGGTTCTTTTCACAGTTCGTTGAGAATGTGCGCAGTGAAATGGATAAGAACAAGGAGATGAAGGATAGCATAAAAAAGTTTCGTGAAGAGGCCCAAAAGCTGGAACAATCGGATGCATTGAAGTCGGCCCGGCAAAAGTTCAACATTGTTGAATCTGAGGCGCAAAAGTCGTCGAGCATATTGAAAGAGCAGCTGGGCGCCATCAAGGAGAAAGTGGGCGATGTTATTGACGATGCCTCCAAATCGGATCTGGCCAAAAAAGTCTCCGAAGAGCTGTCGAAGAAGGCGAAAGGCGTCAGCGATACGATAACAGACACAAGCGACAAAATTGGCCAATCTGGCGCCTTCAAGGCCATCTCCGACACGACTACAATGATCAAAAAGGAAATGAATGCGACGAGCATAGACAATCGTGTGTATTGCTCACCGGTCAAGCTGCGCAAGCGTGTCCAGATCGATTTGGCCGATAGCACGCGCGTCGTGGAAGCAAATACTGAAGCAACAGGTGAGCGAAATGTTCCACTTTGCAATAAGCCAGAACACTGAATTACCTCCTTCCATTCTTGCAGGCCTGGAGCTGCACAAGGACTCGAAGTTTTATCAATCTTGGGAGAATTTCAAGAACAACAATACTTATGTAAATAAAGTATTCGACTGGAAAGTGAAATATGATGAATCGGAAAATCCGGTGATCAGAGCATCCCGTCTGCTCACAGACAAGGTGTCGGATGTGATGGGTGGTCTCTTCTCCAAGACAGAGCTGTCCGAGACGATGACGGAACTCGTTAAAATCGATCCCAATTTCGATCAAAAGGAGTTTTTGCACGACTGCGAAAAGGATATTATACCAAATGTACTTGAGGCCATTGTGCGTGGCGATCTGGAGATTCTGAAGGATTGGTGCTTTGAGAGTACGTACAACATTATTGCCACGCCCATAACGCAAGCGAAAAAGTCTGGACTGTATCTGGACTCAAAAATCCTGGACATTGAGAACATCGAGCTCGCCATGGGCAAGGTCATGGAGCAGGGCCCAGTGCTGATTATCACGTTCCAGGCGCAGCAAATAATGTGCGTGCGTGACCAGAAGGCTCAAGTCGTCGAGGGTGATCCCGACAAGGTGATGCGTGTCCATTATGTGTGGGTGCTGTGCCGTGATCGCAACGAGCTCAATCCAAAGGCCGCCTGGCGACTGATGGAGCTATCGGCCAACAGTCAGGAGCAATTTGTTTAAACGACACATAAAGCTGCACGCGATTTACCTCTAAGCAGTTTAAGTTACACTCATCATCATCCACCAACCATCAGTCAATCATTGACAGACACAATCACATCCTACAAAGAACATAGTTGTAGAAGTTGTAGGTTTTAGATGTGTGCGAGAAGTCTCATTCTTATATATATAGATTACTTTGGTCGCGTACCAGTGCGTGTGATCTCTTCCGTGCCGGAGCTGCTGGTCGGTTTCCCTTTACTTATCTGTGATGCGGCAGATTGCTGGCACGGCTGTTCATTCACCCACTGGAACGCGACACTGGCTGGCCACCGAACATCAACGGCCATGCTTCTCCCTGATTGCCCAGCCGGCCGGCGCTATATATGTTGTATATTTTAACTTATCTTGTAAGCTGTATATGAACCAGTGGGCTTGGGTGCTCAGAGTGTTGCGTGTCCGTCGGCGTCCGGTGGCCAAGTGTTTTTGGCCCCTCCAACCCCCGCCCCCGAAATTTTAATGTTGAAGCTAAAAGTGCAAGCAATTTGTAATTCTAAAGTTAAATTGTTGATTATATAGAAGAAGATATATTACGTTTTAGGGCCCGTGTTGCCTTTGACAAATGTATAAAAATTCACTGTAAACAGTACGAATAGCTTAAACTCGACGAAAGCCAGATTAACAAGGAACACATCTCCAATTTGTATAACCAGACGCTTCACATTCAAAGTCTAGAAAATAATAATAAAAACTAAATTGTACCTAAAAATCACATATACTCGTATCTTTATCATTCGCATTGATAGCTTGGTTCATTTGAATTCACTGGTTCGCGTAGTGATTCAATTTAGTTATTCAATTCACAGTGAGGAAAGAAGACTTTTAAGCTGTATGTTAATGAGTGCTGCCATTTTAGCCTTTTTCAAAAATACCTGTCTATACATTTTTATGGCTATTTGTTATCAACTCAACGGTTTTTGCCAATCAAAAAAGTTGTTTTCCAATTAATAACTCACAAAAGTATAATGAGATGCAACAATCAAACAGCTGTTGTTCAAATAAGTCTCTAAGTGAGCGGACAATATTTAGAGCTTATGATTTTATTAAATTAATTTATTGATGAAATATACAAAATACGATGCATTTAACTTTTTCAGATTTATTTTAATGCTATCATAAAAAAATATGTACCGTTTTAATTTGTATTGTCCTCTTTGTTGGCTTTTTTATAGACTATCTATCCTGTTTGGGCAGCACTGATATAAATCAGCACAAAACGATTTCGAACTGGTTTGTGGTATAAGCTTCGCACAAACAAATTAACTTCTCTTTGTCATTCGCTCTGATCTGGCCGTTAACTTTGAACTTGACGCAAGCTCTTTCTCTCGCTCTCTCGCCCTCTTGAAAGCTTTGTCGCTGCTCGAGTGTAAAGTTTGCGCTCAGTTTTCAAGCAGAGCTCGGCGTGAGTGTACTGGCGAAAAAGCGTCGCACAACCGAACGAATTAATTGATCATAAAGTGTTTTTATGTTTAACATCCCGACAATTACTCACCTTACTTAAAATATCAGCCGACGCACTGTGCTAAACCTTTTTTTAAATTAACGCGCAAGTGATAAGCGAACTCATTAATAATTGATAAAAAAAAAACAACTAAATAAAGCGAAAATGCGTGCCAAAAGCAACGGTTTAATATTCTGCAGTCTCTTGCTGGTGCTGCTTCTGACGGGTTTCTGTAAGTAGTACATCTGTGTGTACACACACACAAGCACACACACAGATACACACACCCAGCTACACACACATATACTGACATACATAGGCCAACAGATAGCCAAGGCACACTACAAAAATCCACGCAGCGTCTCAATATTTATTTGTCTACTCTTACATTAAGTGGAAACTAGTTTCCAATGCAGCTGGAAGGCAGAACGGAGGCCAAATATACGCTTGGATAAGCAATTACCCTTTGCCTAGCACCGTTAACGTTAAGAGCAAAGTTTATGGCACATAAATATCATTTTTAATTGCGCTAACTATAGCCTTGAAAATCACATCAAGGTCTTTTATTATACAAAACAACTAAAGGATGCGTAAAAAGTGTTTATTTAAATGTAGAATGCCGATTTATTCGCTTCCTTAAACATTGATAAGATATTGTCCGCGATTATGATTACAATTTTGATAACAGTTGCTGTCATTTGATAAGCAATTGATTCACGCATTGGCGCATTTTTTTCATATTTGCAATACTTGGCAACAGAATTGGGTTTTGGCCGTGCCAAACACTATTTCAAATGGCCAAAATTATTTTTGGGGCAACCTTTAGTGAAATTATTCGCAAAACCTAAATTTACATTTTATGTGATATGCATGCCAAATCAGACTTTGGCATTACGAATGCTTTTATAGTTATATTATGTACAAAATAAATACTATACAAATATACCTGTAGACCGGGTTGAATTAGTTTGTAGCTTCTACATTTGAACGTCATTTGTACTGTCCCACTAAAAAGATATGTCACCTTCTGCGCTAGATAATGATTATGGGTTTGCCAGCAAATTTGTGGCAAGATAAATAATTTAGTCCATTAAGCCAAGGTGTGATATTTTTTTAGAACTCGCATAACACTTGAGCAAATATTTAAAAATGTGCGGATGTTTTAATCAAGGAAAATGTTTAATTAATCTTTTATGCTTAATTTTTTTTTGTTATTACAACAGGCAATGGTAAACCCGTTGAAGACGACGCAGCGAGGAAAGCTGATACTGCTACACAAAGTGATTCGAGCGGACAGGCAGCCAAAAATAACACAGCTGTCAGCGCTGGCGAGGAGGTAAGCTAATCACTGGCCCCAAGCCGAGAGGAACTGGGCCAGCGGACAAAGGACCGACTCCAAAATCACTTCTGACGCACCCAAGTTATTTCAAAAAGTCGTCACCGAAAAAGCAAAAACAAAAATCAGAAATGAAATATGAGCTTGGTGGCTTTATTTTTATACAGAACCGGAAATTTGCCGCTTTAAGACATTTTTGTATACACGTACATATATCTATATAAATATACTTATGTATATGTATATTTATTTTCACTTTGATTAAATGCAGAAACCGCAAGAAAGACACGCGCGCTGTTTGCCTTATAAGGCTCAAAACGCACGCATCGATAATTTCCAGTGTGGTCACATTTTGCATAAAATTAAAAAGTAGAAGACCACGAAGAAGAAGAAGACGAAGCAGAAGAAGTCTCGTCGATGAGGGCTTTTAGCGTCTTAGTCACGAAATTCCATAAAAAATTTACCTGTGATCGAAACAGAGGCAGCACTAAACGCGTCGTCTTGTTTTTTAATTTTTGTGCTGGCAGTGGATACCCCAACTCTGTTCCACCTGACAACCACCGAAGTCGAATATCAAACGTCACGGCTATGACTCAACCGCTCAACTTTCAAGCCGAGTTCTAAGCGTAATTTCCCTGCTCGATGACGTTTCAATGTCAATATTTGACTGAACGCGTTTTTAGCGCGACTCGCACGCGATTTCAGCACTCAAAAGATGAGTTTCATTCAATTTCCGCCTGGCTTATTACACCTATCCACTTTTATTAGATATACTATTTTTTGATTTTTTTGTATTTTATTTTTTGTCGCTGCTTGTTCAAAGTGAAACATGCCGGGAGAAAGAGACAGTTAGAGAGAGAGAGAGAGGGAGACGGATAGACAAAATGACAAGTCACGTAGCAGTAGCAGCAGCAGCAGCAGAATTACTTACTCGACTTTATTAAATTACAGCGGCGACCTGATCTGCTCGCCTTGCTTACGAGACCCTAGGGTCAATGGAAAGCTTTGAGTATGGCTTGTGTAACCAGAGCTTGCAGCAAGTGCAAAGAGTCTCTAATAACAGTTATCAGACCTTGCTTATCTTATTGTCGTCTCGGGTTTTAAAGAGCTAATGACTCTTGATTAAGCGTAATGCTACAGTTTAAGGCGTAATTAAGGTTAAAGTAAATACCTTTAAATGCCGTAAAATCTCTGGAGCATTGCCTAAGAAGTTTATATTTGTGTTCACTGGAAAAGTGAATCACTTCAGATTTCGTGATTTAATCACTCAAATTCTTGATTATTTACAATAAACAGATTGATATGAGTAAAGTAAATACTTGCAAGTGTTGAATAACTCTTAAATATTTCATAAGAAATTGTTTTATTTGGAAGACTTCAGAGCCAGAATTAATAACGAATGAGTTAATATGAGTATAATTTTTTTATGATTCTCATAAACATATATCTTTTTTATTTTCGCTCGTTAAAACTCAGAAACTCGCACTTTTAAGGTATAATAAATTATCTTAGTGAAGATTTTTAGATCTAATTAAGATTATTACTTATGAGCTACTGCTTAAAGTTTTGTATGTTTCAATTCAACTCCTGGAAGGCATTCAAACATATCTGATTAATATATCAATTATACATCAGTTTTAAAGCTGATGTGATAAATGCCCACAGGCCTTCTTTTTTCGATCACTGCACACAATTTGTCATGCATGAAAACTAATAGACCTGCCGCGTTTTATTAAAATGTTAGAAATCGACATTTAATCACGTGCCAAATGAAATTTAACTGTCATCCATTGCTATAAACCCATTTATATGGAAATATATATATGGACAAATTATATGTATGCCAATTAACGGTTCTGTCCCATTTTCTTATCAGCTAAACACTGCGACAAATTTGGTGCTGGCCGAGAACTACAAATACGACGTGGAAATACTCGAGTCTGGCGACAATGATGACTCAGATCAGGACAGCAGCAGTGATGAGCTGGAGGAGCGCTTCAAGGGACACGGCATTTACAATACGAACACAGACAGTTTTGTGGCCGAGAACATCGAGATGACGCCGGTAGATGTGGAGTCGAGTGCAATCAGCGAAAGCCATCTGCTGCTCAGCATTGTGCTGGTAGTTGTGGCTCTGATCTCTGTGTGTTTTTATGCGGGACTGGTTATATGGCGGTCGCATTTAGAGTGAGTAGCAAAATGATCGCTAATTGTTGGCATGTGCTAACTTGTGATTCCCTCTCAGGCAGCGATATGGAATGCGAGAGAGACTGGTCAATCGGGATGTGGATGAGGAGGGCGTCGACGAGACGGACTATCATGTGACATATCCTCACACTCTCAGCCCCTATGCCCCCACAACAACGATGGCTACGACGCGTCCGTAGTGCAATGTCAGTTTTTGATTTTAATTTTATTTGTTTTTGCGTAGGATGAAATTCAATTACGTTTAAGTTCATTTTAAATTGCATTTGATAGCATTGTTAATTGGTCACATGAATTGGGAGGGAGTTCATATAATGAATGCCATAAATTTGCACTCACTCACATACCTGTGTGTGTGTGTGTGTGTGTGTGTGTGTGCCTTTCATGAGCCGACTCAATTAACTACATACCTACCCACAACAACAATAACAACTATAACTAATAATATATCAAAGGTCATTTTAGAATATGCAGTTGACATGCCAATTAGTTTTAAGTTTCTGTGATATTTTGCTCTAGCGACAACTTGACAACTAACCCCATGCATAGAGTTACAAAAATAAAGTATTTTGTAAACAAAGCAACTGTAACTGCATTAAACGAAATCAAAAGTTATTATTATCTGCCTTGAATGTGTTTTTTTTTAACTGATTGACATTTAAAGTAAAGCGCCCAGTTTAATTTGCTCTTTTTGCGTTAACAGACTTATAAACATGCATGTAACTTTACATTGCAAAAGAGAAGGGTGTAGCTTAGGAACAAAGAGCAGTGTTGAACAACGAACCCAATCGCTATGCAAATTTGAAATCATCTAACAGAATAACGCTCCACCTAATAAATTAATTAACAGAACTGCTTTACATACAAAGTAAAAAATCATAGAATGCAATATAATACGCGACTACAAGTTTGCCATTTTACAGATTTACTCCTCAGAAACGTAACTGCTCCACATTTAACATAGACGCGCAACAGCTGTTTTTGTTAACAAATTTGCACTTTGAACTTGTACTTGTTTTGCTAAACTGTGCCAAAGTTGAGTGCGCGTGTCACACACTCGAATCCGGTGGTGTTTTGTCCTACTTTTGCATTCGATACTCTCTGCAGCAACTCAACAACAAACATAATAAGGTGCCTGCTCTCTTCTGTCACAAGGTAAGCATATATCAAAGTGCAACCGGCAGCAGAGGCAACAACGTTCATCCTATCGGGCGACCTGCACTCACTGTGTGTGCATGTGTGTGTTCTCTTGGATATGACTGTTAATGTAAGCAAACAGTTTGAATATGTCCGCACACTCAAGCTACACTTGCCTTCGAATACTGTTCAAAAAATGCACAACGAATTCTCTGCTCCTCAATTCAAATAGACACGAGAGAAGTTCGAGCTCTCTACACATGCAGATATATGTGTGTATATCCGCACATGGCTCTTGCTTTCGTTAGAATGCGAATGCGAATGCGAATGCGCAGTGTTGTCGCAAGCGTTTTCATTGATAAGAAAACAAGTGAAAGTCTCGGCAACAAGACGAAAGCTGCTCTGCTGCTGTCAGTACACAATTGTCCGTTGCCGTCGCTGCAGACAGCTCGGCGCAAGAGCACACTGCAAAAAGAAAAAAAATCAAAAAAAAAAAAACGAAAATTCATAGATTGAATTTAAATAGAGCGCAAGTTCTGTTGCAACAGTTTTTGTTGTTGTTGTAGACGCCGCATGCAGCACACGACTTTGTTGGAAGTGTAATTAATTTAGTTGCGTGGCTTAATTTTGTTGTTGCTGCTGCTGCTGTTGTTGTTGTCGCTTTGGTTGGTTGATTCAAGTTTGGCGCTCGCTTCGTAGCTAAGTGTCCGTGTCTGTGCCAGTGTGTGTGTATGCGTGCGTGTGGGTGTCTTTAGTATATCAATTAACGGTAAAAGCAAAGCATCGTTTCCGGCGCCATTGTTTTTGTGCTTCCTTGCGCGCTTCCTTCGCCTTTCGTTTTTGGTCCAGGCCAACAAAGAACAAACAACAACAACAACAATATGACGCACTGGGAGGACTTTTACAACACACATCTGCCGCCCGCGGACTTCGAGGATAATCGCTCGCTGCTAAAGGAGTTCTGCGAGCGCCACAATAAACTACAGAACCGCATTGTCCTCGTTACGGTAAGCACACAATCTCTCATTCACTCTCTCTCTCTCTCTGTCTCTCTCTCACGCACACTCTCTAATCCTTGCTAATGAGTTGACCATACTTAATAAGAATAATTAATGTGTCTTCACACACAGTCGGGCGGCACCACAGTCCCATTGGAGCATAATACGGTGCGCTTTGTGGATAACTTTAGTGCCGGCACTCGAGGCTCGGCGAGCGCTGAGTATTTTCTGGATCATGATTATGCCGTCATTTTTATGCATCGCCACAAGTCACTGGAGCCATTCACACGCCACTTTACTGGCCAGCAGTTCTTCGATATGCTGGACATTGCCGATACTGCAGACAGCCAAAATTCGACGATAGCCATCAAGCCGGACTCGGTGGATGTGTTTGCCCCCGTGCTGGCCAAATATAAAATTGCCCGCGAGACCCAAATGATACTCTACGTGAATTTCACCAGCGTCGTCGACTACATGTGGCTGCTGCGTGCCGCCTGCGAATGCCTCGCTGCTTTTGAGGAGCGTGCCGTCTTATATTTGGCAGCGGCCGTCTCCGATTTCTACATACCCGAGGACATGATGGTGAGTTAGACTACTACTACCACTAAGTGACTAAGTGTGACCATGGTCCCTCGCCCCCTTGGCCACACAATGCAGAAATCTTGTGGGAAATCTTGTAATTGATTGCACTCGTCACTCAATGACGGGCTTCGTCGCCTGCAAATTGCTTTTTATCGATTTGCAATGTGGATTGTCGATGGATGGCCTGCGTTTGCCATCGGCTTTGCCTTTGACACATTTTCCCCACTCATCCCACTTGACGTCAGTCCCACCAGCAGAGGGAGCAGCAGCAACAGCAAAAGGAGCAGGAGCAGGAGCAAAAGTAGTCGACAGCAGCTTAAAGTCAACTATTGCCCCTGACAAGCTGTTCTCTTGTTTCAGTATCAAGCGCCTGTCATCCGCACTGACTACATATGTCGCATGTATATATATATATCTATATACATATATACCAACCTATGGACAGTGCTCGCTAGAATATAATGAACCCTCAAATATACAGAGCTACGAAGCATTTCTCTTAGCCTAATTTCACTGAAAGAAATTCAAGTTAAAAAATAGTAATGATATTAAATATGAGATTTTTATTGTCACCAAATTCAGACTATTCTACGACGATTTTTGTTCTTTCTGTATGATTCCACATTAAATGCCACAACATAATTATTTGTTCGCCTTTATTACATTTACTTATGGAAAGTACCCCACTTAAGTTTTGCATAGTGAACTGCTATAAAATAAAGTTATTTTTAATGTACAGTGATTTTTAGTGAAAATTTCTTTAGTTTTCTGCAGTTTCGCAAGAGCGTAGTTTGACTATAATATATTTATGTATAAATGTAATACTTGTTTGCGAGTTAAGCTAGTTAACACTGTACATACAGATACACATCTCTGTCAACGACCTTGTCGCTTGTCATCATGTCTTTAATTTGATTTGTACCATTTTGCCTGGTTTGCCCATGTGCCAATGTGCCTTTGTGGCCATGTGTCGTTGCGGCCTAGTTCACTCTGCTGGCCAGTCAGTGAGCCAGCCAGGCAGACCGTAGCACTTTACTCTGTCACATATCATTATACCCTAAGGCACATCAAAGATGGGTATAATGAAGTTGCAGGCAGAAGGAAGCATCTTCGCCTCTTGATGGGGATCAACAATCGATTCGATGTAGCCATGTCCGTTTGACTGTATTGAACAAAATAATCTCAGAGGCTAAAAGAACTGGAGGGATGCAAGTCTTAGTATACTATACCGATGCCTATATCTGATTTATTTTATTGTATCATTAAGTCTTAAAGTTTAACGAATATCGATACAAATCGATTTCCGATAGCAATACCCTTTTTTTTATTGTACAGGTCACCTTACACAATATTCCCTGACATGTTCTTGATCAACTTCACAAATTTCATCAAAAATGTATTTTTATAGTGGTCTCTTTATTATTATCAGCAGACGCAAACATTTTCTGTATGCATAAATATATCCGTGTGCATGTGTAAGAAGGGGACAAAATGATAGTCGAAACGAGCGTAATGCATGCACACATACACATACTCATGCACGCACACACGCTTACATACACACATACATGCATTCGTCGCAAATCGGTGATGTTAATCTAAGCTTGCAAATAAAAGCATGCACTGGTTTACATTTTTTTTTACCGTTCAGTGCCTGCACCAGCCAATAAGAAATGGGAGTGGGCAAAGCTTTAACTGGGATATTTGTCAATGAAACTAGCCGAATATGTTTATCAGTTGTGTTCAGGGTATCGCGTGGTCGAGCTGATTCATATAACCGTATAATTCTCACTTATTTTCCATTTCAGTTTTACACTCATTTACATGCTCGTGCAGCTTTGGTTGGTTGCATTCTCAGCCCAGGCTTGTCAGGCTTGCCCGACTCCATCTCATCGCTGACGCCTGTAGCTTGTCAACTGGCTTTATGGCACACACACACACTCATATACATATACAGACACACATACATTGCTTCAGTTTGCCGCGCCAAAAGACTTTCAAGTACATGCATCAAACGTTCATTGCTGGAGGCGTTCGTTGTTTCGGCTTTGCCTGCCTGCAATTTGCACATTGACATAGAACAGTGTTTACTCGCTAACTTATACTTTAAGTTTGTAAGAATTTTGCAGAAATTATCAGCAGTCTTGTTTATATTTTGTGTGTATTTTACTCTTCTATGCCCTGATTTTCTGACTGCTTTTCAACTAAAACTTGCTTTTAAGATGTACTTATGCAGATTTTCTAATAATAATAAAAACACTCGAAAAAACGAATTTAAATTATTTAAAGAGTTCACCAAACAATAAAGTTTTTTGATTTTCGTCACACCAACTGTAAACTCAATATACTCAATATTTACTTAACTTGTTTTTAGAAAACTTTTAGATTCGAAAAGTTTCTTCTAGTAGCTTATTACATTCTATTTTTGTTATATTTTAAAAGATTAATTAATATTTGTTCACAAAGAAAAATGGAACTTAAAAAAATAGAATTGTGCTTGTTATAAAATCATCACTGCACGAAGGCAGTGCACACCTACACACACATACACACAAAGTCGTACATACACACACGCACACGAGTGACTATAGGGAAAATTGTGGGCAGGTAAACCGAAAGTTTTCCACTTGTCGCCTACCTTTCTGGCTCTTAGCTTCGTGCTGGCATTTTCACCGCTCTATTTCCGTTCAGCTCGTGCATTTCCGCTCGGCCTGAGGCTTAAGGCGTTTGCCCGAGTGTCTCTGTGGCAGCTGGTTGTCGGTTGTCGGTGGTCGGTTGTTGGCTGTTGGGGCGTTAGCCACAAATCGTTCGCTTGATTGAATTGTTGGATGTTGTAGCACATCCTTCGTTTGCGCCATTCAAAGCGCAATAACGAAAATTGCCTGTTGATGTATGTACATTGAAATTTATGCGCATATTCAGTGCCAAGTTTCTTCTTTCTAGATTTTGCAGTTGCACAAAGAACAGACTATGCCACATATGCCACATATTCACACGGCTTGCATAATGCCTTAATGCAGCCAGTGTTCTATGCATGTAGTCATGCGTATTCAAATGAGACTCAACGTCAACAAACATACAATGGTATTAAATTAAAACAAAATGAAATAAAAGAAACCATTACACATTAAGAAAGTTGTACATATTGCTAAATCTACACAGTTCTGTTAGGATTTTAACAAGCACTTTTATATTCAAGAAAAGTACATCAAGAAATTCAATTTAGCTTTGACTAAATTTATGCAAATGCGGCAAGCAACTTGACATTTTGTATGGATTTAGTGGCGACAAACACCGTCGCTAAAGTAAATTCTAATAAGCCAAAACCAACAAGAATTACAAATGTAAACCGAATACACTGTGCAAAAGAGAAATGCACAGAGGAGTGGTAGAGGAAAAAGGGAAGGGAGAAGGAGACAATTTCAGGGCAAAGACACTTGGCGACTAAACGCAAACAGAGGCGACGTGCTGAAATCCGCAAATCAAATCAAAAGATTTTATAAGAGCACGCATGAAAGCTCACTATGAGACAGCGACCTATACAGTTACACAGACGCACTCACACACACACGCATTCACACGCATTGGCATAGTTAGCGGGTACAATGACACAGAGAATGAATGAGCCTGCAAATGCGAGAGAGAGAGATATAGACAGACGTAGAGAGAGGGAAGGAGAATATGTAACTGAATTCAATGTCAACAGCTGTTGGCAGTTCTTAAAAGCAAGCACAACAAGTAAAATTGGTCGAGTCGAGAATGCTTAACTAGAACAAGCTATGCGATCACCGATTAGATACACTATATTTTTCATTGAAAATTCGATATTTACTTTTAAGTACGTAATATAAATATACATTTTTTACGAGCAGTCTGCATAGATAATTACGAACATTTTGTTTTTTATTTTGCTGTCGCGAAAATTCTTAACCAACCTTCATACCCATGCTACAATATTTAAAAAAGGGATAAATATTTTAGTCAAACAATGATATCGTTATTTTTCTCATTAAATAGTATCTCAGATAGCT
This sequence comes from Drosophila basisetae, assembly GCA_035041595.1. Classification (NCBI taxonomy): domain Eukaryota; kingdom Metazoa; phylum Arthropoda; class Insecta; order Diptera; family Drosophilidae; genus Drosophila; species Drosophila basisetae. The sequence goes on from JAWNLB010000090.1 coordinate 4,948,488, forward strand.
TAGCCTCGAAACTTTGAGAACAGTTAAATGGGAATGCAAGTAAACAGAATGTGTAAGGCGCTGACAGTTAAACAGTTAAACAGTCAGATAACATTGCCTAGCTACGAAACTTTGAGAAAAGTTAAATAATATTGCAAGTAAACAGAATATGTAAGGCGCTGGCAGTTAAGCAGTCCGACAAGGCTGTTAATACTTATCTAAGTAGTAGTCAGTGTCTTATACTTGGTGTTGATCTTATACTCACATTAAATTGCACAACTTGGAAAACCTTTTAGAACATTTGTATGAGTCTAGGGCATTGAAACTTATTGCCTCGCAAGATTAAAGTTCAAATTAGCAGAAGCGTCAATGGTGACGTCGATGTCGACGTCGCCTGTGACTTCGACTGCGACTGCGACTGCGACGATGCGCAATTGTCAATGTCGTCGCTTTGGTTCGTCTTCGTTGTCAGCTTAATGCCTGCAGCTAGATTTTTCATTCCAATTTATTTCAGAGCCCTTACAATGTCCTGGGCTACTTAGGCTTGTCCTTCTGCCTGCCAGTTGGCCACACTCGCATTGTGTGTGGAATAAATGAAACTGGTCAGCAGTTTACAGAGTGTGCCGAGTGGACGGGGCAACTAATCATTGTTGGGGGGTATGTAATGTTCAACAAGTAGCCAGCATGGGACAAAAAATGAGCAGACCACGCGTCGTATGTGTAATGCTTAAAGGCAGCTTTAATTTAAGGCTGGCAGCTCTGTGTGTGTGCAACGAGGCGGCGACTCTGTCCGCTCATTACCACTGAGTTATGCTTTCAATTAGTTGTAATACATTTGCCTGTATGCGGTATACGGCATGTGGCATGTGGCATGTGGCATGTGGCAATGCGGGCGGCAACCCTGGCCTTTCGCTGCGTCGCTTTGCTGCAAGGACACATGAGCACTGTGGATTAGTGAGTCAGTCACGATGGGTGGCAGAGGGCTGCAATGTCATCGCGTTGCGCCCATACGCATCGTTGACTCGTCTTTTAATTAATATGCCAAACCAGTAACTGGAAACGACTGTCTCGTTTGTCTGTTTTTGCAGCCAACACACAAAATGCAATCGGGAGATGGGGCACCAACGATTTCGCTACAATTGGTGCCAAAAATGCTTGCACCACTCGCCAGTCTGTGGGTGCCGCATGCCTTTGTGGTGTCCTTTAAGCTCGAAACGGACGAGAATCTATTGATTGTCAAGGCACGTGACAGCCTCAACAAATACAAGCACAAGGTAAGCGCGCCACCAATCAAAGCCACATCCAACCACCCTCTCTCTCTCTCCCTCTCTCTCTCTCTCTCTCACTCCAACGGCCATTCATTTTGTTTTTGTTGTTTTTTGCACGTCAGCTGGTTATTGCCAACGTGCTGCAGACACGCAAACATCGAGTTGTGTTTGTAACGCCAACAGATTCCTATGAGCTGCATTTGAGTCGCGATAAGGCGCTGCAGGGCCTGGAGATAGAGGAGCCCATTGTCGCTGATGTGGTTAGTATTCGTATTCGTATTCGTATTCGTATTCGTATTTGTGGTTGTGATTATTTCACCCAAATCCAACTGACTGCTTTTGTTGCTCTTTGCAGGTGCAAAAGCATAGCGACTTCATCATCAGCGCCGAGCAGCGCCAATGACCAATGTCGATGCGCCGCCGCCAGCAGCAGCAGCAGCAACTGCAGCAACAGCAGCAGCTACAACAACAGCAGCAGCACCAACAACAACAGCAACAATACCGTCAACTGGCGGCGACGACTGGCAACGAGGAGACCGCCGCAGCAACGGACTATTGCGTGACCAGTTCGCATTATTGTCGCGTCCTCAATCCGGGCACGCCAAGCTTTGGCCGCAAATATTGAGGAGCAGGTTATAGCGCCAAGTCCATTTGCATATTTCTTACCTATAAGTTGTAGTTATCTCTATACTATTTATGGTTAATATCGTATCTATTTATGGTCGCGCCCCAGTTGGATGCCGCACCATAATTGATGATAATGTTTGGTTGAAAGCATGCTTTCTTCTTGTCGTTGTTGTATTTTTATATCTTGTTTGTTGTTAATGTATATTTGGTTTATTCTCGCTCATTGTTGGCTCTTGTGAAAAATGATGTCACCTATTTTATTCATATTGCTCTTTGTCCTTTTGTTTTGTTTACATATATCCTTGCAGCGGGCATTCGCATTATGCCATCCATTAAGTTTGTAAAGGGTCGATGGAATATATTCCCTTGTCTCTCTGTCTGTCAGTCTGTCTGTCTTTACTATATCATTGCATATTGCATCACTTTACTATAAAGAAAAACGAGTTGGCTTACAACAAATATTATTTACTTTCTTATCGAAATTTAGCTGGTTCCTAGTATGATTGTGGCTCTTGCCATTTCCAAGGGTATGCATTCTTCGGCGCGTCGAAGTTACTAGTTCGTTCTTCTTCTTTATTCATTATTACCGTTCGCTGGCTCCACGTTTATGTAGCATTATCAAGTAGACGCACGGTGGTACAGGAGGCCATATCTGAGATCATCAATAATCACTTTGGTTTATGCTCTTGGCTGTACTCCTGCACGGCTGGTGGCGCCAAGGCTTTGCGTGTGCACCCACCCACTAATTGGACGCATGCAAGCACCCACACATACACACACACACACACACCCACACACACATTGTGCTGGGTCTTCATGAAATTGCAATTTGCGAGCTGGCCCTGGCGGCTGTCAGTTGCAGGCATTGCGACAATTGATTTACAAGCCGTGCATAGCAATAGCAACAACAACATCAGCAACAACCACAACAACAGCAGCGACAATAACAGCAGTAACAACAATGGGGCCGGCTTAATGTCCTTGGCTGTTGAAATTTATGGTGGCGTATACTTAATGCCTTGACGCTTGTCTGGCTCAAGCAGGTCAAGTGGCGTCTAAAGGTCAGTTTTGAATACACTGCAAAACAAGCTGAAGTTCCGACAGCTGCCAGTGGCAAATTAAAATTTAATTGGCCAAAATAACAAAACAAAAAAAAAACAAAAAAGGAAACAAAATGAAAAACAACCAAACAGCCAACAAGAAAAACTAATTAAAGCATCGCCCGCAAAACCAAGGACCACAACATGAAATACTCATCGTATAAAAATACGATATATATATATATACAGTACGGTACAAAGCGGTAAGCGTCAGAGACGGCAGACGGCAGCAGGGGCAGCTAGCAGCGTGGCAGCTGCCTCTTGGGGCAGTTGCCTCTTGCTTGATTTTTTTGTTGCTGTGTTTTTGCACATGTTTATTGCATGTTCGGTTGCTGGCGCCTTTTATCTACGGCTTTGCCGCCTAATCTACCTGCCTTAACTGTTCGCTGGTTGTGGCGCGTGCGGCGGCATCGGATCCAAAGCCGACACCACTTCCGGCCACATTTTCAGTTTTTATTTCAGCCCCAAACTAGGCAATGTTTTCCTTTTTGTTTCTGGTGCGCTCCTTTCGCAGCTGTGGCATTATGTTTAACAACTTTTCTCTGCGTGTGTGTGTGTGTGTGTGTGTGTGTGCGAGAGACAGTGTGCGTGTGCCTCTGTGTGTGTGTACACAAAATTAGATTTTATTGCGTTCCCACGTACAGCACACAAATACACAGACACGCACATGTAAGAGGGCAGAGCATTAAGTACAGACCCAGCCAGGCGGAAGCAGTCGAAAACTGTTTCAGGCGAATTAACACTCGTGAGGAAGACATTTTCTTATGCTTGAAAGCAAGTTTCTCTTTTGGCCTGTGATTTACATTTGGTTGCCTGCAACTATGGCTGCTATTTGGAGGTGATCAACTCAGTTGGCTAAGTATATGAAATCTTTTTAGTTTCAGTTCAGATTCATAAAATTGTTCATTTTATTTCGTTTATTTCTAAGCGCAGACTACATTTTATCGCCAGCAATTAATGGCATTGCGATTGCTTTATTGTTATTGGTCTGCTCTCGTCCTTTTTGCTATTGCTTTAACTACAACAAACACAATGAAAGAAAGTGTTTGGTTTTAGTTGTCTGCTTTTGGCTCATAGAAATTAATATAGCTGTCTGTTCAGATACTTTTCTCAACGAGTACGTTTGATGTTCGCTCAAAGACACATTAATTTATTTTTATCTCAAGTATGTCCAGTTCAGCTAAATTCATCAGGAATAAAATGGGAATTTATATAACAAATATTAACAATTGTTGAGGTCACTAGTGGTTTTGCCTCCAAGCACTATCTCAAACTGACTTCCCCTAATACCACGATTGCCCGACATACTTGCTACATGCCTCCAGCGGACCAGCGACTATTAACAACACTAAAGCCTTCACTGGTCGTATAATAATTTCGAACTTGCTCCCTTCTATGTCTTCAATTTTTAAAAACTCTTTCTTATCTAATTTCCATTGCTTTTCATTTATGTGAGTATAAGCTATTTCTAAAAACTAGACAAATTTTCAAATTTCCAGAGCCATTTTCCTTTTGATGGACACAAAGTATGAAACGACCCATGCTGCTTAAGGAGCATCTGCCGCTTTCTTCGCTGCTTCTTTTTTTCTGGATTGTGCTCAGTTTTTATTGCCGTACATGCACACAGCTACACCTAATCAAACACAACCACACACACTTCCACACGCACACACACACACACACACATTGTCACATATCAAACGGCAGCAATTTCATGAAGGTTCTTCTGTGTTTTCTGTTTTTCTGCCCTTGCCACGCCCTCAATAAACAGACCATGTTGCATGCTTTTGCTGTATGCTTGCCACTTGCCACTTGCCACTTGCCACATGCCTCTCCGCATATCGATTGCGCATTTAAAATACATATGAACATAAAAATTCAGCTCGCAAGCTAAATGGCGTACAATAAAATATGCATTTGTGTGCGAAACTAGCCGAGCAGTCGAAATCATCTTCAGACTCCCTTGGAAGCTTAAAGGATTTGCTTGATTATTTTCTGAATAATTAAAAAGCATTTTTAATTGAGCCGTTGGCATTTTGAAAGCAACTGCAGTAATCAATTAAATGCTATATGTCTAAATAATCACGAACTTTTCATATCCCTTTTGATAAGAACCTGTGTTCCCTTTTCTACATTAACAATTTTAAAGCTTTGTAATCTGTATTAAATTTAATTTTTGAGAAAATTATTTGTTATATTTATATTTAAAAAAGAGCGAGTTTATACAGGACTAATAGTTTAAAATAAACATATAAATAATGAAAATAATCTAAATTAACTTCACTTAAAGAAAACAAAGTTAATCGAAATGTGTATATATATATATAGATATATATCTGTATATATACATATAAAAATTTGTTGGGCAACAAACAAAAAGCCTAACCCTAACAATAACTTTAAATCAAACTGTTCTTAAAATTGGACATCAGTTAAACACAAACTTAAAAAATCCTTAACTAAAATACATTTATCTGAAACTAAAGTTGACACCACTGGAAATGAGTTTAAAAATATTTAAACAAACAAAAACGAACCAATCCTTCAATGTTCTTTAATAATCTGGGCAATCGGACCAAAAAAATACAAATCAGATAAAATCGAAATAGAATTTGAAGTATATATATTTTACATTCAATTGGTAAATATATATATATATATATATATATATATAATTATGTATATGAACATACATATGGATAAGTATTTATTTATTTAATCTTAAGTATACACATACATAAAATATACATATATACATATTGCAACTCGCAAGTTATTTCTAAAAATTGTTAAACAAATTAAAATATGGAATCAAAATTTAATTACGATACAGCAATCTATTAATTGTTGAATTTGGCCAACTCTATTTAAAAGAAAAACAAAAGATTGAAAATGTTAACTTACCAATCTATGAAAACCAACCAAACAAAAATCCAAAGCTGTCTACCTATAAAACTGTTGTAAAGATGTAACATCTACATACATATACTGAATGAACTTATATACATGTCTAGAATCAACATTATGTGAATATAAATACGTATACATACTCTCATATGTATATTTAATGGTGTATGTATTAAACTGATGAAATAATAGCTTTAAATGTTTAAAATCAAACCGTGTGTTTTCTTTCATTTGAGGCTTATTGAAATTTTAAATTTGAGTAATATAAAATATTTCCTTATTTATATTATTATATTTATAACCTTATTTATTTAAAACATTAGAGAGCCTTCTTAAGCAAAATATTTAAATAAGTCTACATTTTCTTATTGCATCTAAGAAAAACATCATTTATATTTCTTAGAATAGTTTTTAATATTGATGTTCATCGGCATTATCCTTTTCAGCAAACAGTTTGACTGCATTTCGAATGATATGATGATGCGGAGCATCTTTCGCGCTGATCAGTTTCGTGAGTTTTGCCATCAGTATAACTTTATAACTTTCGCTTACTCTGTGGTTGACCACGAAAAATAACGATTGCCCCCAAAAATGCCTACTTTCCACAAATTCGTTTTTCTTTCCGTATGCCTAACGTTACCAGCGCCACCTTGTGGTAAGCGCATCCACCTTAAAAATAGCCCTGCCAACCGGTTCCACTGGTAGCAGGATGCGATGATGATAAGCGGCTATCGATACACACTCAAATGCAACAAGTTTCATATTTTTAAACTCAAGCAATATAGTTTTTTGCCAGTGTAAGCATTCCATATTCATTGTGTTTAATATTTAAATAAATACTATAAGGAACTAAACATATATTTCATACAATTACCGTAATCTTTATATATACAATTAATCGTTGATTCAATATTGCTTCGAGTTCGTATTTTAAGAATGATATTCAATATTTCTTAGGTGTTGCTATTTCTTGGGTAAACAAATCTAGCACATTTTTGCTGATTTAGGCACTAATTTCAACCAATTGTTTTTCTGTTTTTGTAAATTGATGCCTACTTCAAAATGAATTCAGAGAATCTACCTGTCAAATGTGGTATAATTCCGTTAAGTGCAGAATTGTGTTAAATGTGGAGCACATCGTGTGGAGTGATATGTTGTCTAGTGGAAGTGGCTTATCGATTAGTGATTGTCCATCTTATTTAATATCGATTAATTAGTTGATATTGCCCAAAATTTGTAGAAAACAAAAAGAATTAACTGCGTAGTTAAGTAGAAATAAAGTGCGTTTGTATCACAAATCATATTCGTCAAAAATGTAAGTCTTGGGAAAAATGTTTGCCGTCTAATGTAGAGAAATAAAATGACGTGAATCGAAACAAAGACTTGGTGCAAAATTGTGTTACGCAGCAGTAAAAACAGTATGGAAAAAGCCAGCGGAGCTCAAGACATTGGGAAACATACATATGTATGTATGCATGGATGTATGTGTGCATGTGTCCATACTACAGATGCGTGTTATTGTAGTGGTGTGCAAAAACAAGTCATTTGTGGGCCCCCGAAGGTTGCAAAATTTGCTGCTCTCGCATAATTTGATGTGCTGCTGTGTTTACATTATTGTTAATTTAAAACGGATTACCCTCACTGCCTAAATATGGGCGTTTTCCTCTCGCTTGAACAAAGTCAAAGTGATTTTCCCCAAATCTTGATAACTTCATGAACGATTTTCCTTGCTTGTCGTAAATGTAAATCTACAAATCTACTGTTGTTTGTTATCGTCACTTTCTCCGCTATAAATGCTGCTGGTGACTATCATTAATTTTATTATCGCTTCCATGCGGGCTCCCGTTCCTCCCCCCGCTTCTTCCGTTCATCGGTCAGTCATTGTCATTGTTCATTTGAGTCATGAGTCATGTGGCTCATAATGTAAAATCTGAATTTATCATTCACTCGACCATGTTAAAAATAATAAAATCCATTGCCAAGCGTCTGTGTTGCTGTGCACTACTGGCAATCCGAGGCGTATAAGATAAGAGTGTAATTAAATTATGTCTAATCCGTGTTAGAAGTGCAAATGTATTTATAGCTAAAAGTCGATATGTTTTTGTCTATTCCATGCAGCAACAGCAACAACCAGCTTAAGGCATCTAGAACACATAAAACAGCCAATAGGATAAATTATATAGCTATATATATATATCGATATGGCAACTAGAAAGAAATCTTTGCTGAAAGTCATCATTCTCGGTGATAGCAGCGTTGGCAAAACATCACTTATGAATCAGTATGTAAACAAACGCTTCTCCAATCAGTACAAAGCAACGATCGGGGCGGACTTCTGCACAAAAGAAGTTGTTGTCAACGATCGCGTTGTCACAATGCAGGTGAGCAAATATGTAACTGCACTTGAAATGCTTTTCTAATCTTTTTGATTGTTGTCTAGATTTGGGACACGGCTGGTCAGGAGCGCTTCCAATCACTCGGTGTCGCCTTCTATCGTGGCGCTGATTGCTGTGTGCTTGTCTACGATGTGACGGCACCAAACTCATTCAAGAATCTTGATTCGTGGCGAGATGAGTTCTTAATTCAAGCCAGCCCACGGGATCCCGAGCATTTTCCCTTTGTCGTCCTGGGCAATAAAGTGGATTTAGACAATCGTCAGGTGAGTAGCAAAACAACATGACTTTCAACAGCAACATTAACACTTTACTGTTGCAGGTATCGACGCGTCGAGCACAGCAATGGTGCCAATCCAAAAACGATATACCCTACTATGAGACGTCAGCAAAGGAGGGCATCAACGTTGAGATGGCTTTTCAAACCATTGCAAAGAATGCGCTAGAACAAGAGACGGAGGTACTAGTAATTTCACATATACTTGCACACTGAATACTTATATCATATCTTGATTTTGTGTATGCTTGCAGGCTGAACTTATCAACGATTTTCCCGATCAAATACGCTTGAACTCTGAAAATAATCGTCCAGGCAACGCTGACAATTGTCAATGCTAATGTAGTTCAAATATTACAGGCAAAACAGCTGCAGCAAAACAGAATACAACGCAAAGTGCATAATTACACAATCTATATTATAAATAAAATACATTACAGCATATGAGTATAAAAGCAAACACGATGAACGACAAGAAGGTTATAAGTTTAAGTAAAACAATTTCAGCCACAGCATAGGTATAATGATAGGATGCTAAATTCCGATAAACTTTCAGCAGATTTGTAACGTAAACGTTTCCCGTTATTACTATTTATGGTCTGTTGACACATATTTCAGCATATTGTGCATGCCCTCCTAGAAATATTTTTGCCATTAGTAAAATTATTGCACGCAACAGACGCAACCGTTGCAACAACATCAGAATCCACAGCAACAAATTATCTACGCAAAAACATAAGCAAAAATAAAAGAAAACCAACAAATTCTTGTGATTGTAAATTTAATAAAACAAAAATATAAATTTTTATTGTAATTAATTTTATATATACTCATCCATATTTAACGAGATCGGCAGTTTATCGGCTCAGATCAGTTTCCACCCTAAACGGATATATCTTTTAATCAATTTGAGCCCTAATTTGAATAATTAGTTTTGTTAGTCGTAGACAATTATTAAAAATTGATCCACTTTGTAAAACATACACACATCGTTTGTGTATAATTTAAAATATGTAATTTTCACATATTTTTATTTTGACATTTACAAGCTTTGGTTTAATTTGTATAATAAACAATGCAAAATCTACAACTTTCGAAACAGACTCAACTTATATAGTGTAAACTAAAAATTTTTTGTAACAGCAACTTAACTGCGATCAATTTGGGATTCATTTCTGTTAGTTTCTTAATGACGCTCTCTTGGAAAATTAAATACACAAAGGTGTGTATAAATAAAAACAACGCATTTGTGTATTCGCAGCGATATACCACAAAGCTTTTATTTACTAATATATATATATATGTATATATATACATGCATTTGTATAAGAAAAAGTTATGCTTTCGAAAGTGAGCTCTTAACATGCTCTGATGAGTATTTGTAGTTGGCTTTAGTTGCTGCTGCATATTCAAACGCAACAAACTAATTGATAACAACCCCAGTTGCGTTTTAAAATTAATAGATTTATTTTTACAAATATGGGCAGTTAATCGGGATGTACATTTGCATAGTAATTTGCATTTAAAAGTTGCTCTGACTGCAGGTTATTATATGTATTCAATAACATTTATTTGCCTAATATGCATATTTTATAATATTGTAATTAGCATGGTCTGTCGCAACAAGCCCATTCTAAAAGTCCTCATTTTGGGAGACAGCATTGGCGTTGGTAAAACGTCACTGATGAACCGATATGTGAACAAACGTTTCACCAATTTATATAAATCAAACGATCTGCAAGAAAGGGATTGTTGTCGGCCATCGCTTGTGATGGATTACTCATTATACTTGATTGAAATAATTTATAAATCTCAAATGCTGGCGTTAATTAATACAGGTCGGCTCACGGAATGCCGAAAGGACTACCTTTGTCGTGCTGGGAAATAAGGCGCACATAGTTGATCGTAAAGTGTGTAATTATGCTTTTATAAAATTATCAGATTTATGTAATTGATCGATTTTTATACAGGTACCAAATAATTATGCAGATCAGAGGTGTCAGTTGAATAACAACAGTAATCTGCAGGAGACAGATCAAAAATGAGTGGATCATGATTTTACCAATACCATAATCCTTGGTATGTAATAACGAAAGACCGACTAAGGAAAGTGCACTTGCAAATGACCCGCCGCATATATAATAAAATTGTATATTAAAATACGCAATTCAACATTCCGCTTATGCTCTCCCAAATTTGTAATAACCTGTATCAAATGTATTTTAAATCTTAATAAAAAAAATGAATAGTTTTTTGTCAAATTGAAAGTGCGTTTTAGCTTCTAAAATTTTACGAAAACTTTTATTTTTCTTTACGATTTTGTAACAAATCAAACCATGTAATTGTTTTATTTATTTTTAATATTTTACAGATAGATTCCATATAACTAGATAAGTTACTTCAAATTATAGCTTAAGCACTTAATCGAACAGATACTTATATATATCTATGTAATTAAGCATAATAAGGTAACCAATTGTGTAGAGACATCTTAAGTTTTAAAAGTATAAGTCAAAATTACAGATTCTTAATTAGCTAATAAGATGTGTGTCGTAAAAATATAACCAAGTATTAAACCATTTGTACTACTGGTTCGTGTACTTACTACAGTAAACACCAGCCTCCAAAAATATGGTGATATATAGTGACCACATTTCTCACACGACAAATGAAAAAAATACTCAAATTAAAGAATTCAATTGTATACATATATATAAATAAAGCTCATAAGGATAAATAATACACACTGGTAAAAATATCTATATATTATAAATCTTTTCATACAAGAGCTCTAACTATTTAAGCAAGTTGGCAGCATTTTGACGGAAATGTGCAGCCAATCACTAAAAATCAGCTGTTTTACTATTGTTTTCTATTTAGTTTTCTGAATTCCAGTCGAAATACATATCCCAGTGTCGCAAACTGTGCCACTTCCACCGCCTCCTCCAACTAGCTTAAAGAACTGTAGAAGTACTCTAATAAAAGATGACATTGCTGTTTCCATAATGCATATACCCAACAATGAATGCAGCTGGGCATCGGAGCATCCGGATGTTCAGAAGGGCTGCTTCCTCAGTCGCGTATGCCAACATGCAGAGCCCAAGAGCTGCCAATATTATGACATCTCTAGTCTTTTACAAGTTAGCTTAATTAAATATGTGCTTATCGTAATAATTAATTCTATTTTTTTTTTTATAGGTGGGACCCACTTGTGGCCTGACAGCTTTAAGCATGTTGCTCAAAGGACTGCCGACACCGACGGAATTGCTTGCAGATGCCGCTGCACAAAAATATTCCATAAATGGTGAAATGTTCAGTGCTCAATATTTATACGAGTTGACACAAAAGTATTTAAGCGGTACTGGTGCTTGCCAATTTCACGAAGGCATTCTAAATTGTGCGAAAATCAAAGAGCTGTTAAGTGCTGGTGCCTGTTTATTTGTTCCGTATCCTTTTTAAACAACATATTTGAAATAAGCTGAACACTCAAAATATCAACTCGATACTTTTTAATGTCGCTTTGATGGGCAGCACTGGTGCCGCGTGTAGTGCGACCAATCAGTGATTAATTTTTGGTGTTATTTAGTGCAAAAAATCTGAAAAGCAAACAAAATAAGATTTAGCATTCAATAATTTATTGTAAAAATAGTTTCTGAGTAACTATATTATGGCAACTGAGGAGGAACAGGTATTTATAACTCTAAAATATGCAAGCACCATGCTCAACTTCATAATTGCAGCTTAGCCAGGTAATATTGCCGGTTAAAGAGCCCCTGGATCTGATTCGCCTGAGTTTGGACGAAAAGGTGTACGTAAAAATGCGAAATGAGCGGGAATTGAGAGGCCGATTACACGCCTTCGATCAGCATTTAAATATGGTCCTGGGCGATGCCGAAGAAACACAAACCACCGTCGAAATTGACGAGGAAACTTACGAAGAGGTGTACAAGACGACAAAGCGCACAATACCCATGCTCTTTGTGCGAGGAGATGGCGTTATACTGGTTTCGCCACCCATGAGGGTGGGCTAAAAGACACCGGTCAAGAAATGCTCAACTTCAGCTTATGTAAATTAAACAACCTGCATGAGAATTTTTATAAATAAAGTGCGAAAAATGTATGAGTCCATTGTAGCTTTTGCCAATAATTTGGTTGACCTTAAATTCGATGCTTATTCCAAACAAACAGTTACGATGCCGACGTCAATCATGGACCCTGCCAGAAGTCCGGTCATCGTGCTCATTGGGCGCTCATTGTGGGTTATCTGGTCGATGATCAGGACGAGGTGAGTGCAGAGCATGTGTTTATTCCAAAAGCCAGTAGTCTAATTGCTACAATTGACAGTTCTACGTTCTGGCGAGACATGGCAAGACACGTAACCTGGCTGTATGGTCGCTTCTGGCCCTCAGCGCGAGCAATGCCAATCTGATGGAGTTTGCACAGCCCAAGGGCTATCCAAGCTGTACCTTTCTGTTGCCACCCGGTGGGATAGACGGTGCTCTTGGTCTCAGGGAACGCTCTATTATAGTCACCGGACTGCCATATCATATTATTAATGTGCGATGATGCTGTAATTTGTGCAATATTCAAATGTATAACACGATTATGTTGTCTTTAAATGTTATATATTTAATAATACAATTATACACTACACGCCTTATAATATTTTAGTTCACACTCGTTCTCAACGCTCTTTCATTTCTAAATGGGGAAAAGCTTTGCACCCAACTTGTATATTGCTTGAAACTGCTTCGTTACATTCGTTAAATTCAAACTACAATCTTTCTTTTCATAATTCACTTTATGTAAATGTGTGTGCTTTACTTATACAATCTTTGCATTGGCTGTTCACACTATGAAATTTCAAAAATCACAACAATTAGAGTAGTACATACATATGTCAATTACATGTAGATTAGATATAGGTATTTATTTATATATGTATAAGTATATTGTATATATATATATATAAATATATGTATGTATATTTAGTTGCACATAGATAATGTCTGAATTTAGGTAGTATATAGACGACGGGTTGGTTAAATATGCATTCACATTCGCTAAGCAGTTGTAGTTAGAGTATATAGTATAGATACGATAGTTATGTATATAATGCCAGAGTACATCACGCCATCGTCGCAATTGTCGCCATTGTGGGAGCAGTGGTTGAGATCATCTGGGTCATCCGAAACCTGTTGGCAGCGCTCCCAGCAGCCAGGCGTGATAAACGAATAAATAAGGTATCAACTTGCTAGTTTAACAGCTTGTAACCGCCTGGAAACCATTTGGAAACAGTTAGTGGCAACGGTTAACAAACTGAATTTACGAAAATTGTTCACAATAAACTTTTGAAACTGTAACTACATAGTATTCTTGTACAGGATATTTGATACGCGTTATTTTGAACAAGTGTTAAACGTTCGGTATTTTGTTAATTTCAATATTTATGTCAATTATATAACTATTGCTTATTGAGAGCGTGTGTGTGATGCTTGTGGCTCGAAAATCTTTGATTAATTCACAATTCGCGTTTGAAGACTTAAATGAAAATTACAAGCTAAATGTTTTATTAACTAAAAATTTACAATTATTAATTATAAAATAAATTATCATTCTTCTTAGCTCATAATAATGAGTTGACACGCATTTCTACACGCCTCCCCTGGTTACTCAATGGGTCTGCGTATGCCAGTTTAAATGAGAATGGGCATTGAACGAACATATATATTGAATGACTAGGTTAATTCAGCACACGACATGGGCGTGCAGCCAATGAGCGCAATGGGAAAGTTCTTCACATGCGTTTGCCACTGCGACGATAGCTGGAAGAATTTGACGCCAGTCCACTCGGTGCCATCGATATAAACTGTTGTGAATACATAATAGAAAAATAGCATTAGGGATTAGATATATCGGCATGATGTGTGCCAAACTAACCACGTAGTGGCACTGGATGCGACTGTTTGGGTGAGCAAATGAGACGTGCCACACCCTCGACACACTGCTCCTTTTCGAGATCACGCTCCTTGTCCTTCTTCTTGCCCAAGCGCATAACTGCAAATGGAATATTTACTATAGCACTGGTTTTAGGTATTAGGTATTTAATATGCCACTTACTTTGCTTTTGCTTCTTCTCCTTGGTGGCGAAGCTAACAGTCAGTCCATTGGACATATCACCCATTTGCTGTGCATGCTGTGGCAGGCGCCACACCTGCAGATTCCTAAACGTACTCTTAATGCTATTCTTGCCGCCGCCAGAGTCGCCGCCGCGCGACGTACCGCCCTTTGACTCCTTGAGATGCGACTCACCGGGCCGCACCAGCGGCCAGTAGTCCACCTGCAGTTCGACAGCCTCAGCAGTAGACAGCGCTCCACTAAACGTCTGCGCCTGCATAGTTGAGGGCGTATTGAGCGCATCACTGGCGCCACGCTCGCGATGCGATGAGCCCGACGAAGGTGGCGTCTGTAATGGCGGTGATATGCGTCCCATGTTCTGGCCTTGTCCCTGGCCCATTTGCTGTTGCTGCTGTGGCGGCGAACCCGACACGATGCCATACACATTGGGTGTGCTCTGGCTGCCAATGGGTATGGGCTGGCTGGAAGCATTTGCTGAGCCGCCGCTGCCTGAGCTGCCAGTCACATTGGAGGCGTTGTTCTCCTCCAGATCCAGCGAGGCCTGTGCACCATCCAAATATCCAATGCGCACATCCTACCAAGTAGAAGGAAAATGTAAATATAACGGTTGTTTTTTGTAATACTAGTGGGAGCAGCACTTACGCTGACAAACGGCACAAAAATCTGGCATGAGTCCTCATCCTTATAGTTGACCATCGCCTCGGCAATGGGTATCTGTGTGCAGGGGCCGGCCGCATGCAGATAGCGCTGAATGCGCTGCACCAACTCCGCAATATCTGACTTGGACACAGACGCCGAATCGGCCAGATTGGCCGTTAGAGCTGTAGCATTCACAGTGGTCACTGCGCTAACTGCTGCCGCTGTGGCTGCTGAGCGTTCGCATAGCTGCGACCAGTTCTCCGAGCCGAACATGGCGGCATAGGCCTGATCCATTTGGCTCAGATGACGTGCCACGCTGCCGTTGCTGCTACCACCGCCAATAGGCACCAAATAGAAGCGCAAATGATTCAACCAGTCAGGCGGACGAACTCCCAATAGCTCCACATAATGTCGCAACGTTGCGCCCTGCAGCCAGTCGCCGCCAATAAGGAGCACCTTGACCGTGTGCGGCGGCTTGGCATTCGAATTGCAGCTGAGGGATGCAAATGAAGGATAATTAGATTGAAGCCAAGGATTCTGATAATTTGTTACTTCTATACTCACTACTTCTGTATCTTGGCCATGAGCGCTTGCAGCACAGCCTTCACCTCTGCCGTGTTTTGTGGCACAAATGCCGGCTTGAAGGAGTTGGCAAACAGGTTGACGAGCTTGGCCAGCAGTGTGCTGCCGCCCAACGCTTCTGGCGGACTAATGATGGTCAGCACCTCGGGTATGACATTGTCGTCGCCGGCAAACACGCGGCTCAGCTGATCGAGCAGCAACTTGCGCGGCTCCACATTCGTAGGCGATAGGCACGCCTCCAGGGCCGAACGCGGCTCATTGCTCAGGCTCAGCGTGTGCTTCCTCTTGCCCACCGCATTACTGTTATTCGCCAAGTTACCGCCGAGTCCGCTGCCGGCACCAGCGCTACCCATGGCCGGCGTATTGCTCGAGGTGCGAAAGAGGCGTGAACGCTTCTCGGTAGGTGCCTGCGATGGAGTAATCCCGGTGCTGCTCATGTTGCCGGTGACGGAGCTAGCTGGTGTCAACTGTTGATATTGTTGCTGGCGCAGATAGTCCTTGTCCCTTGGCGGACTATTCTGCGGATCGGAGCCATCCTCGTTACCAGAACTATCATTGCCAGTGCGATCTGTGAATGGAATATAGAACAACAAGGGGGCTGGATGAGTGGCGCTGTATGTACCAAAATTGGAATCTAGGGACGGATTTATAAGGAATATCTGAGTTTTGGTGAAGGGTGCACTAAAAATCGTTTATGATAAAAAGGAATTAGACTATATAAAGGACATGCAGGCGGAAACTAAGCGAGTTTAGGAAACCGCAAGCTCAACACACTTCCTCCACCCCCTCTCCTCTCTAACTCGAAATAAAGTGTCCTGCGCCAAATAGAGTTCATTCCAAGGTGCTTTAGGTGCGTATGTGACGACATTTAATTGTAATTAAATAATAAATGCCACGTACGTGAATAGGGTTAAAACTTTTTACAGCCTAATTATAGGAAGAAGTATGTTATATGTATGTAATATATATGTATGTGAATATACATATGGTGTATTGTCGTCAATCACTCTATTTTTATGTGTTTAGCGTGCTTCACTTGAATATTCTTTGCAATCGATGTCGCATTAATCAAAAAATAGAAAGGGGAAGTACAGCACAACATGCAAGGAAAATTGATCAAGAAAAGTAGACGTGTATAAGTATATTGACGCTGTCATTAAGGGTGTGTTTTTGGGGTTTTGGGTTAAGGGTTTATTAATTGATAAAATGTGTATCTCGAATTAAATACATAAGACGGGGTAACATGCTTGGTTTTTTCTTCTCTTTTCTCTTTTCTCTTTTTTTTTTGTTTTTTCTTTTTGAATTATGGTTTTCTATTCTTTTATAAAAGCTTATTTAGCTGAATTCAAAGTTCAATTAGCTCGCTCAATTCGTATTCGCAT
The DNA here is from genome assembly GCA_035041595.1 of Drosophila basisetae. Taxonomy (NCBI): domain Eukaryota; kingdom Metazoa; phylum Arthropoda; class Insecta; order Diptera; family Drosophilidae; genus Drosophila; species Drosophila basisetae. The sequence goes on from JAWNLB010000090.1 coordinate 4,965,780, forward strand.
GACGTCACAAGGAGTTGACAGCGCTGCTAACCCATGCAATAACAGCGGCATGGTCACACTGCAAAGAAAGCTCTGCAATCGCGTGTGCAACGGTAAACTCGTGTGTGCTCGTGTGCGTGTGTGAGTTGAGTTAAGTTGAGTTTGTCTATCTGTATATATGTGTGTGTGTGTATGTGTATGTGTTTATATACGTATGGGGCGTGCGTGTTGGTGAGGCAGGCCAAGGCTTAGAAATTTAAAAATAAACAAATCGAATCGGTAAATTGAAATCGGTATAATTGAACTTTAGCTGTTATACTGCAAGTACAGTGCAAATTGGATATGGTGACGACTGCCCATAAATTTAGCTGGCAAGGAGTGTCAAACATTTAGCCAATACATACAAATACCAAAATGTGTCCCTTGTACTTTACTTATTATTTTTTTCGTATGTGGATGTGGGGATACAAAAAAATCTTATAGCATGTTTGTGGATGGGGGGCTGGTGTTCTAAATTATTTGCAAGTATTAAGTGTGGATTTGGTTTGTTTTGGTTGCTGTAATTTACACAGACCTGGTGTTGTAGCCGAATTGTTATTGTTTGTTAAATGAATGCATTTTTGGTTTTTGTTATTTTCAATATTGTAAGATGAATTGGTCAATTGGTCGCTCTTATCCGATGATCGGCGCTCAGAGTTTCCTGCAAAAGAAATTTTGTTCAAGCCATGCAAAATGTTTGTTGTTTCTGTTTTTGTATTGTAATTGTTTTTTTGTGTATATAAAAATAATAATATAATTTTGGTTACAACTAAGAAGTTGATGTACTCCAAAAGCTAACCAAATGAAAATTTGAAACTTGAAAGTAAATTAAACAAAAATAATAAATAAATCGCTTGGAAATTAGAACTTTTAGTTTTTAAAATTTATCACTTTTCAATGGCAAAATATAAGCTTTAAAATGATTTACAAATTTAAGAAATAAGCTCTAACTTCCAAGTGACTACTGTGATGTTAATACGCACATACATTAAAATGTATGTTTGTGTGTGTCTGTCGCACAATTGGACAAATGGGCAACTGAATTTACTGCAAGCATATCTGTCACTCATCCTCCACTCACCTCTCACTCTGCAGAGACGTGACCTTGCAATTGTGTGTGTCTGTGTATGTGTGTGCGTGTCTGTGGCTGTGTATGCGTGTTTGTATAATAAAAGCGACATTAATTCGCACGTAACGGAGCAGCCTTGACCGAAAACAGGCAAAACGAAACGAAAAAAACAGACAAAAATATTTGTACTTGGCCAAAAATGTAGCCTGCTTTTGGGCTGAAACATTTTCTTATTGTTTATGGTTATGGGCCCAAAGACAAACGGAATCAGAGTCGGAAATGGATGCCATTGCTGGCCGTCAACGTATTTAATGTATAACGCCGTAAAGCAACAAGAATATCATCAATTTGGTAGCTTGTCAAACAAACAACTTGAGAAATGCAACAAAAACAGCAGCAGCAGCCGCAGCAGCAACAAGAACTTACCCGTTCCACCACCGATGCCGCTGCCTGGAGCGCCACTGCCATTGCCGGCGAGACTGTCGTGCAGCATGATCCGTGAATTGGTGAAGAACGGACGCAGCGACGGCTTTGGCGTCGATCCAATCGATATGCTGTCCATATCCGGCCCAGAATCATCGCCCTCGCAGCACGAGAGCGACTCCAGCTCCTGAAAGAGTGCATCCAAATCGCGCTCGCCTCGCAGCGCGGCGGTGCCACTGTGTGTCTCATTTTCCAGCTCCTCGCTGGCCTTGAATCGCTTCAGCAGCGCGACAATTTTCTGCTTAAAGTTGCGTTGTTGCAGTGAAATTGTCTGGAAAAACGAAGAGAAACAAAAAAATATGCTTGCAATTAGCTCAGCACTTAATTGAACAAGTCATAAGCAGTAAACAATTAAGTTCAAATAGCAATTAAAGTCTTAAAAGAGATTGAAAGAAACACTCTGCGAAAATGTAACCGAGGGAAAAGTATTACGTGTGCCTAAAAACCTCAATTAGCTAAAACGGAAAACTTCACTATTTAGAATGCCAAAAAAAAAAAACAACAAAGAATGCTATAGTCGAGAGAGCTCGACTAAGAACCATCCTGAACACAAGCCTTTGCTTGTCATAAGTCGAACACGTCTTATATGTTCGCATATACGTGTGTGTGTGTGTGTTGATGTACATAAAAAATAATTGTGATTGCTACTGTGTACTTTGACAAATATTAACCGTCCAGTCCCCGAGAAGTTTCGCTTATTCGCTTCAAAATTTCCCTTTCGTTTTTCTCTAATTCAGGGGACTCCAAAAACCCCGTCTAACGGCGGTCTTGGGCACTGGAAGGTTAACATTTGTTAATATACGATTTTCTTCGTGTTTCTTAACCAAAAATGTATGAATATTGTGCAGATAATAAATATGATGTCAGGGTGTATACATTCTATATTAAAGATATTTTATTCAAATTGTAATATTTATTGCTATTCTATATTTATTTTTATCGGTATTCGCGGTGAAAATTATCGATAAAATTATATAAGCTCTATATGTATAAGATATACAATAACTAACTTTGCAAATCTGAAGTCTCTGAGAGACGGACGAACATAGTCTAGAGTGACTCGGATTTTGATGGCGATTCAGAATATATATATACAATTTATGAGGTTGGAGGACATTGTTTACTGTTACACCTTATCAGTTTTCAAAGGGTTCAGGGTATAAACACTAAATTAAGTGGAAGCTGTCACAGGATGTTAAAAAAAAAAGCTCAAGAAACTCAAAGCTAAATTTATGCAGCTGCCATGTTTGAATAAAAAATAGCGTTTTAATTGCGCTGTTGGCTTCCTGCCTATCATTAAGCCCAATTTATTTACGGCAGACATTTAAATAATCCTGGCGATAAAAACCATCACATTAATAAAAAACAACAACAACAACAACTATAACAATAAGAGAAACAGCAACAAACAGCAATAATTATGCTGAGGGAATGAAAACAAAAGCCTCAGGCTAATATTACACCTGTGCGGATGACAGGCGGACAGAAGGGGGCGTGACAGTTAAGCATGGCACCATGTGTCCACAACTGGTTGCAGCGCCAATTGGAAGGGGGATGGCAGGGCAGGGGATAGGAGAGGCGGTAAACTCAAGAACGCACGAAACTTTTTGAAAACATGTCAGCCTGTCTGTTCTTTCGATCTGCTTCAGCTTATAATTGGCTATGCTCTTTGTTTGTTGCTCTCATATTTAAATGAATTCTTAGGAAAACTATCTGTGAATATGTCGAGCTGTCTTTCCCCCTGGGGAGAGGGGGTTCTGTTGCCCCAGAACAAACACACGGATTTATGAAAATTTATTTTCTAATTATACCCTAAGCCAAAAAGCTGCTGATTTTTACATTCGTCTCTCTTCCCTATTTTATGCAGTATTAAGAGCTATGAAAATATGGGTCGTTATTAAATTTTACACATTCAAGAATAAAATATTTAATGATTCGTTTTAATGCGTTACATTCTTCAATCTTTTATGGTACATTTATGTATACGTTTATGCTGCAAATGAATGTTCGTGCCTTTAACTGATTGAGTTTTAATTTGAGAAGAGCAAATAAAGTAGGCAATTAAATCAATCAAATTTATAAAGAAGCGTGAGTCACTTTGTGATTGAATTTGCTGCTGCCTAGCAGTATAAATATTTAGCACCTATTCCTACTGATTATGGAGCAACTATGGCAGTGTCTCCCGGAGCAAAAGGACTAAACAAATATGCGATTGCTATAGAAATAGCACAAGCTATACTCGTATAGTTCGGCTGCTATTGCTACAACTACAGAGAAAGAGCATTTCAACCACTGGATATAATTTGTTGTTCTAGCACTACCAAAAAAAAACAAAAAGAAAGAACAAAAAACGATTTGAATTTATCTAAAAGTTGCATAAATTATGAATATTATTTATTTTTTAACTATAAGACAAGTAGCGAATATTGAATACATATTTATTCGCTGCCAACTGAACAAATGAAAGTATAATATTGTTAAGTGCTCGATTCGAATTGAATTCAAGAAATTCAGTACTATACAATTTCTTTGATTAAATATATACTGAACAAATTACAGTTGGAACTTTCCTTTTGTTACATTCAGCAATTCTCACTCTCTGACATTTATGCAATGCAATTCCCATTCAGTCAGTCAAACAATCATTTATCTATTCACTCGGCACGGCTGCACTTGCACAGCTGCTATTTCTGGTTAATGGCATTCGATTCGTGGTGGAAGTGAATGCAAATCCATTGCATATAGCAAGGCGTATATATGTATTTATCAACGTCATCAACGACTTATTGAAGACTCAGTTGAAAGTGTTGGCTGTGTTGAAGGATTGCAGAATGTAATAGACAACGTCTTCGGTGTCTGGTGCCTGGTAATTGAATCATATCCGCCAATTCTAGGTATTCTAGTTCTACTTCCAATTCTGGCACTCAAACCTTGGCACAGCCTTGTGCATTGCATTGCCCCCTTTGAACTCAACATGCATATATTATGTATGTGTACACATGATTACCAATGCCCAATGCCCAAGGCCAGAAACAGAAACAATTGTCAACAAATTCAATAGCAAAATTCTTAGCGATGCGCTAGTTTGGCCAATGCATAGTACATATAGCATATGCTTACCGAGTCTGCATTGCTTTGGGCCAAGTACAAAGTATTGGTATTGTGCAACTGAATGCCGAAAATGTTTTGGTTTTCGGTTTACGGAAATAATTGCATGCTGTATGGCCGATTATTGCGTCATCAAACTACAATTTCGAAAACCGCAAAGAGACAAAGAAGAAAAAAAACAAAAAACAAAAAAAAAACTAAATAATTTAACAATATATTTATATATATATATATATCTGATAGTACGAATGTAGAGCGAATGGCGCGGCTTGTCACAGCCCAAAGCCTTTTATAATTGCAGTCGTGTGAAATGAGTGATCACAACAATAACTTATGCACCTAAAAACTGTTGTTAACAATTATGCATGTACAAAGGAAAGATTTTCTGATTATGTACACGATCTGATTAATTTTATCATAAAGCTACAAGCTTGAAAACAAAAGTTTATAAACCAAAATAATGAAAGAACTGTTCAAAGCCACAAGTAAATTTTTCAATTCTGCGGAAAATTCATGAATTGTATAAAAACATCAACAAAAAAATAATACTAAATACCTTTAGCAATATCAATTCCAAGTCAATTTATATCATCCTACAAACTGTTTTTGTTGTCAAGTGTATTTTATGGTATACCAAAATATACAAAAGTCTTTAATCTATGTGCCAGATAACTAAATAAGTAATTTGTTCACTGTGTGCGATAAAAAAAAATAGGAAATATGAAAGTTTGAATCATGCCTCATAGGAAACGCCCTTGACTATGGCCATGTTAAATGGACAAAGTAATTATTTTAAACAAGCTGTTGGACAAATTAGGCCACAACTGCTGCGGCTGCTCACACGATTTACATATGCTTGTTTAACGCAGAAGTACATATGTAAAACATATTTATGTATCTAGTGTGGAGTATTATAATTATATGGCGGCTGACTCACCCGACTGAACTTGGCACGGGATGAACTCTTGTCCTTCATCTCGAACTCGCTGTCACTGTCGGCGGGATGATGATGCTGGTGCTGATGATGGCCAACTATTGCGATATCCTCAATGCCCGATCTTTGCAGCTTGTTGCGATACTTGCGCATATCATGCTTGGCCGGATTATAGTCACGCTTCTGATCGTAACCCGTTATGGCCAGCTCGTTGGACTCGTCGTTAAATTCACCAGAACTGAATTCAGCCTCCTCGTCCTCGTCCGAGTACTCAGCAACGCGATCTGTTGAATAACCAAACATAAATGTGCTATGATAAGTACAATTTTAGCATTAAAATTATGCTTCACTTTCAGCTAGCACGTATTATTGTACGTACTTTCGTATGTATGTATTTGTATGGGAGTTGGTTGACTTTATGTTGTTGTACGACGTGACGACGCTGCCGGCAGCTTCTTTTTGCGTTGTTATTTGGGCCCCGTTTGCTTAGCAGTTTCTGTAGTTTGCTTTATAATTATTATTGTACTTGAACGCGATACTGCGTACTTCACCACAAAGCAAGCAAACAGTATAAAAGCAACAAAAAAATAACACAAAAAACCACGCGCGCGTTTTGTTGTTTTCGTATTTGTTGTTTGTATTTTGAGTCTGAATACGTAAATAAATTAATCACAAGGTATCAGCCTTAAGTTATCGGCTCATCTCTTTCACTTCGATAACACAGAGTCCGTTTTGTTTGCCGTGCGCTTCGCTGCACGCTCGCCAAACAAATGAATGTGATGTGCTGACGCTTCGCACGTTTTGTGTCGGCGGCGCCGGCAGCGATAGCAGCAGCGCTGACGGCAGCAACGAGCTGACGGCAAAGAGCGCCACTTTCTCACCTAACCGTCGAGCAATGGGATGGAGCAACGAGGGGAGCAGCGGACAATGAGCAATGAGCGATGTGCGATGAGCGATGAGCTGACCGCGCAATGGGGGAAGTTGTTGAAATCATTGCGAGATATTGTCAGGCATTGCATAGGTAAATATATATAAGAGGGTCAATCGTTAAGTTAAACCTTATAAGTGTATTTATAGATTTCTTGCGACATATGTGTGTGAAATATTCAGAATTGCAATGAATTATTAATAACCATATCTCAAAATGTGAGTCATATTGGAATTTATGATTTTTTGCTAAACGAAATCAGTCTGTTAAAATGTGAAAGAGACTTCCAATTAAATGCTCTTTGCAAAGAGATCACCAGAGAGTCTAGAATACCAAGCAACGCTTCTCTCGTACAGCCCTCGCAGATGGGAGAACGTGCATGTCATATGAAATGTATCATTGTTCGAAAGAGCTAAGCAGGTGTACGATAGCTCAGCAGTGGGTTGTGTGAGGGCATGGAAAGAGCTTACCAAAGTTATTTTTACGCATCGATTCAGTCAATTTACCAAAAAGTCATCGAACAGCATATTTGTGTATCTGTGTATATTACTATATATATATATATACTCGTATATATGTTAATGTTTATATACTTTGTACAATTACCGCTACTTTGAGAACGCAAAAACACTTGACAGTGCGCTGCACTCATTGTGGCCCTAACACACACACACTCTCTCTCTCTCTCTCTCTGGGTGTGTGTGTCTTTCTCTAAGCTTGAGCTGATTGAGTGCATAAAAAAAATGGCAGCAGCAAAAGCCTGATTATATTTCTGTCGCTGTCATCGCCGCGTCCGTCTGGCTGTTACTTATTACTGTCTGCGAGTAATTTGTTGATCTGTGCTCTTGTTTGTCTAACTGCTGGTTTGTTTTTTTCCTTCGCTTTATTTTTTATTGCCCTATGTTTATTTTTTTTTTGCTTGCATGTTTTGCTGCCGTTATCATTTAAACCTTTTACCGGCCGGCAACTCCTTGCACACATATGTATCTATATGCCACATACATATATCTATACATATGTATACGTATATTGACCCATCGCGTGCCCAACAACAAGCAACAAGCGTGCGAAGCAAAGATGGGAAACACTTTCAGGGCCTAAATTTGTCTTGTACAAATGAGTGTGTATCTCTCTCTCTGTGTGTGTGTGTGTGTGCAGTTATGTTTTGTGCGTGGATAAGTGTTACTTTTGACAGCATTAAACAAACAGTTAGCTGATTAGAAAACCAGGTGATTAGAAAACAAGCATCTCGAACAAATTTACGCGTCGACCCAGAACGACGCTCTACAACTGACTGTTCCTCCTTGCTTTTAATGTTTCATATTGTTATCTGCAACGAATGGCGTGTCAACGATCATACAACAACAACAAGTAGACGACTCCACTGTGAAGTGGCTGCCATGTGAAGTGGAGCAGTAGCAGTGCTGATTGGGGTTCTGAGTCTTTTGATGGCAGCAACAACAACAACATCAACGACTGCACTACAATTATATTGTATGTATATATATGTATATATATATATAAGTCGCAATGGCAATTGTAAGTGTATTATGATGACAAGATAATGCGCCTTCATTTCTCTTACCCCTTTCAGATAAATATGCGTTGCACTTAGCACTTAAAGAATGGGAAAATGCTCCAGAATGCTGCGAATGTTTACACTGCAATTTGGATGAAGTGTTTTTTAATGAAATGTTACTGTGCTGATATTTGAATTGAGTGATATGCTCAAATGTTATAGATTCGGATTAGATATCCATCTCAGTAGCCTAAATAGCAGATGAAATGTTTTTTTTACCTTAACTTCACACTGATTAGCTTATACCCGATGAGCAATGAATTATTACTTTGCGTAATTAAAAATGCTATGAGTGATTCGCCCCAAATTCATGTGATGTACTTCCACCTATTCCCATCTGCATCGTTCACTTGAATTCACTTTATGTAGATTTCTGCGAATTGTGTTTCATTAATTAATGGAATGGCAACAAGCAGATTTGGCAGGCAAAGGGTTGCCAGGGGGATTAGTGTGGCAATGTGGTTGGCGGCCAAAAGGGGCGGACGTGCCATGGGCAAATCAGACACAACGCAAAACGCTCGCCACACTTTCGCGTGTCTGTCCATGCGACGGGTTCAACGCGGCGTATAAGTTATGGAAAACGTATTGAAAAGCGACCAGCAACATTGATTTAATGTTTATATATAAATAGCCATGTTCTTGTCGTTTCGGGACTTTCCATGGTTGCGGCGGCTGGGGCTGCCAACTAAGAGATAAACAAGATCCAAAGGAAAAAAAAATCAAATAAAAAAAGAAAAGTGGCACACCAAAAAGTAGTATACTCGTATTACTTTGACCTTGGCCAACAGCTACGTCGAGCGCAAAAACAGCACTCGCAACAGAGGCAGCGGACGTTGCCATTAGAAGACAGTCGAGACGTCGAATAGAGGGGGGAATGGTTGGCGGGGGAGGAGGGGTGGCACATTACGAAGCAGCTCTGAAAGTGAACAATGATGCGTCGCCCTAGCAACGCTTGACATAATTTACGCATATTGCCATTAAACACTCAACGCTAAATATATCCTATATAGCAGGATGGGGGTGGGTCTACTCATCCGGGTACCTGTCCCATTCATGTACTCCTTCGCCTCTCAGTTTTTTCCATTCGTGCTTATCTGGGGCGCACAAGGACAAATGACTTAATTCCTGTCATTGCCAGCAGCTGCAGACATAGTAGCGACGACAAATGACAATGCAGGCAACGGTTACTGCGTAATAGTATCTCAAGGATGCCTCTTCAAAGGCTCCTCGCAACGATTATCGTGTACCATTTTTGTATTTTTCTTGTGAAACTTTATTAAATAACCCTCAGGTGTGCTTAGACCCGCTACATATTTGTTATATTATTTAGTAGCTCAACAAGTTTGTCTCTTGTTAATAAATAACTAGAAAATATTTTTAGAAATTTGCAATATATATACTTTATTATACATTATTCATTTTATTTAATAGCTTCTTTGCTGACTCACTCAAGTTTTAGTCAATCCTCCTCAAATTAGATCAACGCATTTTGTTTTATTAAACAGCAGACATTCATATGTAAGACGTAGATGAACATTTAAAATCTTTAGTCATCAATTGTAAAATAATGATTTTATAAAAATACTTTGGATTTGGAGAGTTCACTTTCATCAGCGTGGACTGAACAGAAACTTTAACAGAGCATCAATAAATGTTCTTTGGCTCTGCACTGTAAGTTGCAATAGCAATAGCAAAAGCAAAAATCAATTGGCTTGTCTGTGATTGTAGCAGAAAGAACGAAAGCTGACAGAGAACATCGCAACTGAACTGTAAACCTTGTGCTTTTGAAATCGCAATTTCAGATCTGTTCTGCTCTTTGCTCGGAGTAGCTGCTACCGAAGTTACTACCAGACCGGCTACCTATGCTGCTATTACTATTCTGTTCGATTTTCTGTGACAGTTGTTACTTATTTTGAAGTCGATGAGCAAAATGTATATATAGATTTAATTATTAAAGTTTTCCAGATTTAATTTTCATTACTAATTATAATAGAAATAAAAAATTCACAATATATAAATACTTTTTTTTTTAAATGGGTGTCCTTCAATCAATTCTTCAAACTTTACGCATAAATTATAATATGATCTGCAATACGGACAATAAGTTTATAAATTTAATTCTTCTTTAAAATGCTGATACGGTTTCATTTGTAAACATTTAAGGTTAGACTCGGGACTGGGAAAACCCAGTCAGGGTTGAAGGGTAGCAGGCATGGAAAGAAACTCATTGAATGTTATGGAAAATTCATGCAATATGCCAAATGGGGACGCCAACTAAAGGAGTGCCCAACAAATGGCACCGTGTTCCTTAAGGGGATGTTTCTCTGCCACCGGATCCACGACCGAATCTCAGGTCAGGGTGTGCCATTCAACAAGCTGACTGTGCAATGGCCTACGGTTTTTGTTGGTTCAATTGTAGGTTGTACAAAAAAGAAAAAGGTGGAAAACAAAAAAATCAATAGTCTAAATAGGTTGAGGCATAAAGGGTTTTGCGGGTGGTGACCCGCCCCCACACATTTCAAATTTATTCTGCAAATTAGAAAGCTGAGCCCCAAAAGTAATTTAGGGTCTGTCACCGCTGTCTCCGAAAACTACCCGACGACCTAACTGGGTTCAAGTGCCTTTTGCTCAACGTATGCCCAAAGGGTCAACACGTTTTGGGCTGAATGCCAACAGTGAAAGGCGACAAGTTTTGACCGTCAACCGAATCGGCGACAAGCACTATGAGCAATTGCAATTGCAAGGACATTGCTGCAACATGTCCCCAATGGGTGCCCCACACATTCATCGTGTCAAGATCCGGTCGTGTTGCCCATTACCTTGGCCATTTACAAATATATTTATGTATATGCATTAGTTGGCATTGGCCAAGTTTGGCCCGAAAATTACTCAAGTTGTGTTGTGTGCAACCGAAGCTCAACAGTTCAGCCGCATTATTTGCAGCAAGTTGCAGCTGTGAAAAGCCGCATGCTAAATGCACATTTTCCGCGCTATTTTCATAATTGTATTTTCTCACAATTTCTCGCTGCTTGTGGGTTGGGTATGGCATCGGTATGCGGTCTAAGCACAAATAAAAGATATGCCGAAGTTGAAATACCCTTGCAGACATTTACGAAAATAATTGACACGAGGACAAACATTTGCAGTGGTAAGTAAAATAAACATAATAGTAGCATTTCGTATGTTTATTCAAGTATTTCAGGTGTGCTCCAATTTACGCAATACTTTTTGCATTATTTTGGCAATATAATTCTAAAACAATACAGAACAGATTATAAATGATTGCAAGTGATTTTTTCTTTAACTTTTTGGAGTCTGTGTATATAACTTTTGAGAATTGTGACAAAGAAATGTTCATTCGAAGCTCATTTGCATTGAGAGCGATAGTTGAATATGGTTACGAGTAGAGCATAATTATCTATGTTACATATTTCTTGTCAAATTATAGTACTTTCGGCAAGGGTACATATTACCATAGAATTTTCGTTTGAAATATCGCCAAAGAAATTCTGCGGCACTTTTGCTGTTGCCATGCGCTGTATGCTGCTTTAACCCAGATGAAAATTCCTATGGGGAACTCGTGGAATGCTGACTACAAGACGAAGCAATGGTAAGTAGAACAAAAAAATAGATACATATATAAAATATATATATTTTAAATATGCGGCCACAATGTTGACGTCATGAATCGCTCGTCGCTTGTGAAATGGTTCACAAGCAATTACCATAAACATAAACTCAAATTGGGATCGTCATTGATATAATCCAACAACAATAACAACAGAATCAGCAGCAGTGGCAGCATCACATGCATTATGGCATCCAGCGCAAGGCCTGGCTGGCTGGCTAGATATGTATTATTTGGACACCCCTTCCCCCTTGAAGGCAATTAAGTGGCCGCTTTGCGTCATTAACGCCTCTGTTCTTAACTCTGGGATGGATGATCATTTGTGTGCTGCTTTATGGATTTGGCAATAAGTTGCTTAGCTGCGTGAAGCGGTTGATTGGTGGTTGTGGATGGGTTGGGTTGGGTGACTCACCTGCCAGCAGCACGCTGTTGTTATTCTTATTGTCATGGTCAACTGGAATGGAGGAGACGCGCTCGGCGCGCAGGCAGGCAACCACAGTGCCGGGTCGACCGTTCTTGCCAGATGCGGTCAGCTCAATGATCATATCCATTGATTTCTGTAGCACTGCATCCATTCGTATAATGCCCTCGGCGAGTGTCTTGTAGCCTAGAATCGTACGCGATTTATATTTCTTGCGGCGTTGCAACAAAATCACCAGTCTATAAAATCAAAATAACAGACGTACACAAATTATGGGTGAGTGTGTGGGTGTGTGTTAAGCTCAGTTGTGGTCTCAACTCACCTATTGCCATCTCTCTTGATGAAGTGCGGATATTGCAGACTAAAGTGCAAGTCCAGTTCCGTTTCGGTCAGCGGCACAACACCAGTTCCAATGCCCGCATTACCCACATTGCCCGGCGTGCCAATCATCCCCGAGCCCCCGATCACATTGGCCAACGGCGAGTTGCCCTGCAACGACGAGCTATCGCGACTGGATGCCACAGATGTCAGTGCACTGCCATTGATGGGTATCTCGTGACTGCGCAGCGTTCGCTTCGAACTCTGCATCTTGACAGCCAGCGACAGCGATGTGGTGTCTCCCGGCAACGGCGTCAGGATGGACAGACGCGTTATTGTCAACGAGCAGAGTCTGTAAAGATACGCAATTTCATTAGTATATTTTATTATTATATATTATTCGTATGTAGCATAAATAAAACTTATATTCTGTTCGTCTTCTACTTAAAAAAAAAAGTTGAAATCACATTTTACACAAATGTATATGTATATATATGCTAAGAAATCGATAACTACAAAAAAGTTTCACAATTTCAAGTCACCAAATTTGGTTGGTCTATTTTTGGCAATGTCCTTCAAGGATTTAAGCGTTAAAGTTAAGCTATTAAACTTGGAAAGCAGATTATAAGGAACCTCCTTCAAAGATTGTTAAAAAACATTTCTTGGCCATGCTGTTATTTCGCAGTCCGTTCCACCCAACTAGAACTTTCTCGCTTATTATGAATTGCATTGCATAAACTTAGTAAACTTAATTCTTGGATTTCATCTGCATTCTCATTTTCAACAATAGAATTTTACTTAAGCCCAAATATAAATGGGATTTTGTTATTAAATACACAACTTCTAGCAAAACATTTGGAGTAAGTATAAAGTCATTAGTGAAAAGTACGCTTACATTGCCCAGTAAGTAACTTACACAGAGATAATGATTGTAAATTGTTTATCTTTAGCTGTGTGCTATATTGAAATTTGTTTCTTGAAATGCGGCAAACAGATGAATATTTGACAGGGCACGTTTGAAAATTCAAAATATCTTAAAGCGCATCGACTCATAAGCTCAAAAGTTCAAAGTAGCCTTCCACTGCCCAAAGACAACTAAACCCATTGTTTCCATTTTCACATGACCCAAATACTTATGGTCAGACTTTTTGTAGTGATTGCGTGGCTTTCGTTTTCATTTCAATAGAATGTGAAATTTTATCATCGAGTATTAATAAACACTTTAAACTTATTGTAAATCTAGAAGTTGTAGACTGCAAAAAATAAAACAAAAACAATAAACAAAATCTAACATTATTACCTGCGTATACAAAAAGATATAATTTCAAACCATGATTTACATATATAAGAGCAGATCGAATAGAAAATAGCCTGTAAGTATTTGTACATCATATATTTAGTTAGCCTAACTGATTCGGCTACTGAGAAAAAATGGTTTCTTTATGACATATCCTCCACAGGTTTTTATGTCTTCGGGGTATTAGATAAAAGAAATAGAGTAGCATGTATATAGTGGAAATGGGAATACCCGAAGCATGGTAAAATGAAAAGCCAAGAGCGAAATGAAAAACAAATACAAACAAAATATTCGCCTTAGCTTACAGACCTTAAGGCAGCAAACTCTTTCCGGAAAGTGCCAGCGATAAAAAAATGTAGATTTATACAGCACAAATACATAAAACACTCAACACACTAGTTGGTCATAAAAACACTACAAGAGGAAATTGGTTTTTACATTGCCGAAAAGAAGAAACAAAAACCAAAGCAAAACTCAATCGATTGACAGCTCATCCAAACGCCAAGAGAGCAGGAAGGTGTTTAGACCATGATGATGGTGATGATGATGATGGTCAGAAGTTGATTGTGCATTACATATAAGTATGTGTATACGATATATACTATTTCCTGATTAATTATGCCCCGTAATGCAGCACAAAGAAAGATATATACAACAAGTTTAAAGATTACGCACTTCATAATAAGCTTTTGTGCTTTTGTTGTGCGTTCAACAAAAAAAAGAAAATGAAAAAAACAAGAGTTCACATGAGGGCAACACCCAAGTGGGTCATGCGATTTCAGACAGTTATAATACTCATATCCGGCTGGAAATGCAAATGGACATCGAGTGTCGGACTTGACAGAGAAAAAAAGATGAATTGTTGTTGGTCACACAAACAGCGATAGAAAATACGCTCTTGAATTCTATAGTAATTGAATTCTTTGCAAGTGCCTTAATGAAAGCGCGTGGCCTGGAATGGCGTTTGGGACCAAGTTCGTAGCTGTCACACAATTAACTACACTCAACAAAATACTCTACTGCAATTTCGCAAATAGATCTCAAATTAAAATTCCTTCGAAAGCTAGAATGGCAAGATTTATTCCGAAAATAAGAAGAAAAACTGTATACACTATCTGAATAACACGTGGCGCCAGAAGTATGACGATTTTCTAAAATTCATTCTAATTTTTTTCTGAGTGTAATTAATTATTAATTCAAATGGTCACCCTGCTCACTACGTTGAAAATGGCACGGCCGGACTGATATCAAGACGAAGTCGTCAGTTGCCACTCCATATACAAAGCTCTATGGGCATAGCTCCCCCCTCCCCATAAGGTGAGCATTTCAAGGGTATGTGCCAGCCAATATTCACACTACCTTAAAAAGAGGCACGTGTTCGTCAGCTAATAGCTAAATAAAGACAACATTTATCATATGTCATTTATCATATATCATCAGCCATCTGTTCAAGTCTTCTCAAAATTGTATCTCTTAGTGTATCTCTTTGCACAGCGAAAGTAAGTATTGGGAAGCATATATTGTCAAAATGTACTTTCCCAAATAACAAACTAAAAAATGAATGAACATTAAAAATGCATTTTGCTTTCATTCACGACGGATGCATTTAATGGAATTTTCGTAAGGCAGGTTGAACTCATTCATATTTAAATGCAATTAACTTTCTCTGGTCAAGTAAATGAATTGCCAAATTAGACAATTCATTGTCTGAATGACTTGACCAAATGATTGTCAAATGAATCACCCCATTAAATATCTTAAAAAAAAATGCTTTTTGCTGAAAGCGAAAAAATGAAGTAAAGTTTAAAGGTTAAATAGTTAGAGCGTGTCTAAAGAGCATGGAGTGTTTCTAGTATATATATGAGTTTATTTCTGTATACACAACTATATACGTATGTAAGTGCATAGATTGATCAATATTCCCACAGCGTGCTGGTATTGTCTTTAAATTTACTTTGCCATTTAGTTAGCTGAATGTTAAACGCTGTACAAATTCACAAATAGACATGCCAAATGAGATAGTTCATGGAATTTGACAGATATATGCAAATTGATTTTTCGAAGCATAATTATTCAATATGTTGAATGCATTGAGTGGCTAGCTGGAAGTGTTTTAGACCGAGAGAGTAAAGCATTTGGCTTGCATGAGTTGCGGCATGCGACAGTTTCGGTTGCATGTTGGCTTTATAACAAAAAAAACAAGTTGTCATTTATTGTGCTGGCTGATGTTTATTTTGGGAAACACAAAAGTGACACGCCCCCTTTGCTTTGTCTATTTTTTGTGTTTATTTATTTTTTTCTTCTTTTTTTGTTGCGGCAAATGTGAATGACTTTGTCATTGTTAAGTGACTTTTGTTGTGACGTTGTTGTTGTTATTGATTCGCAGCTTTGGGCTTTTCTTTACCAGCTTTGCGTTTTTCGTTATTTATTTTTTTTTTTGTTGAGCAGTGTCAATGTGAATTTGTTGTTTTTTTGTTTGTATTTTTTGTTTTGTGGATGAATGACACACGTCGAATTGTTGCCGGAAGGAATCTTCCTTACGTATTCCTTTTTTACTTTGATTCGATAACAGATTCGTTTCGGTTAAAAAGTTCATTGTACCCGGAATAAGAGACTTTGCCACAGTCAGATTCAACCAAGTCTCAATCACAATATTTTCTATTGTGTCACACACTGAGTAATGGCAAATCTGTTTGTGATATCGGGCAGAAATGATTGACGTATTGATTGGGACTGCCCGAACACTGTGATAAAGCCACAAAGCAATTAGAGTTAATCTAATAATCTAAATTGGCTTTCAGCATCTCGTTCAATGAGTAGTTGGCAGTAAGTTATCGTATTACCAATTACGACCAACTAACTACTTGCAACTTGTTCAATCGTTAATAAAACGCTTGCTTAACGCCTCGGGTCGGGTATTAATTGCTCAATCTGCGACTATTAATGCTATAAATAGGTTTCATTATCAGCACCCTATCTGATATGCGAAAATTCATCAAAGGCCACAGCGAAAAACTGTGCGCAACAAATTGAAACTGATTAGTGGATGTGGTTTTTTTTTTTTAAACAGAGAGATGAAAAAAAATAAATGGAAATGCTGCGCATAAATAAATTGAAGCCGCGAGCGCGTCAATCAAATGAAAAACATAGACACAGACACAGACGCATCACCATTGTCCCCCGTCACACTCTCCAACTGCGACTAAGCTAAAAACTGTGTCACTGGCGAGTTGCCCGCACCCGGACTCAGACCCGGACGCGACCCATCATTCCCCGTTATGATAAGCATCCATCGTGCTGCAAATGCAAAACACTTTCAGCATCATCATTTTAGGTGAGGGTATGCCAGCATACCCACTAAATTTGATAGCCCACTGACGAATGCGCATAGAAAATATTCAATTTAAAATAAATGCTAATCTAGTAGTTGTTACTTGTTTACTGAACGGATGGAGGCACACAGAGCAGATATCAGTAAAACTATGTACAAATATTAAATCATGATGCAAATTTTATTTTACATTCCCGTTTTATGTTATGCACTGTTAAGCTTGACATTAATATGTGCTCGCTATCGCTATCTCCCTCGGCTACTCCTTTAATCTGTAAGCTATATGTAAAGGATGTAGGCAGACGTGCACTGGTAAGCTAACATAAATCTTATTTGTTAAGCTAACAGCAATATCGCCCTGCGACTATTTTTGTCTGTAAACTATATGTAAAATTGTAACAGACGTGTACTATTATGCTTAACATAAATCATTACTGATAACATAACAGGGGCCTAGACAAGAAAGAGTTGTAAAAGGGCTTTCCATGAAAAAGGTTAACATTGTAACATTTATATCACAATACTTGAAATACTTATAATTTATCATGCATTTAGCGTATGCAAGCTTCGCCAAGTGGCAAAAATGATTGTTTCTTGCTGTGACACTCGTTTTATCAGCACATTTTGACATCATTTACACAACACGCGGCACAAAGCAGCCAAAATGAATTAAAAATTAAAAAAAAACACACCATTTTGTTTTTTTTTGTGTTGCGTGTTACATGTGGAGAGCAAATGTGTCTCGTAAAAATACATATGAATGTGTATACTGATGATCTACAATTGTTTAAATTACGGCTAGGGCTGGTCAGACAGACACTCAGACAGAGAGTGAGATAACTGGCAATTTTGTTAACATGTTAATTTGCAGTTTGTTGTCGCTCACTTGGCAAATACTTCAGCAGTTAACGTTTCATTTGCATGCTTTCAGAAATGTCTGTCGACTTATGAATGTATGAGTCACGAACAAATGCGACGGGGGCTTTACTTAAATAGCATTTTACATTTCCTGCAATGACAAGTGCCAAGCGACGACGCCAAAGAACTGCCTACATTCAGTCAGTGACTGAGCGAGGGTTGTTCGAGCAGCATTACAATTGGACCATCTTGTATATATTTTTATTTTCATTTCAATTTAATTTTAAGTTCAATTTAATATATTTTGTACTTTTTGTATTTTGGTTTTTTTGTATCGACTGACTTTCGTTGACATTAAAGAAGTAAATAAATACAAGGATAGAGTAAAAAACTGATCTGTCTGGCAAAATGATAAAATCCGCTCAGCTATAGGTGCATAATATAATATGAAATAAATTCTGAGCACTGGCAACTACAATTTTGCTGTAACTTCATACGCCACCCACTTATATAAACATATCATTGTTGTACACTCGCAGATGATATGACAAAGAGCAGTTTAGTGTCGTGGCCTCAAGGACAACAACAACCAGAACGGGTCTTAAAAACAGGCCGGCTGACGGACAGACGGGCAGACAGAATTCAAGTGTCTTTGTTCAGCAAATCGCCACATTACAACAACAACAACAACAAAAACCACAAAAACAGCAACAACAATACCAATCAACGTCATAGGTCATGTTAGCCAGACGTCATTATGCCAAACCCCGAGAATAGCCAACCCAAATTACTCTTGGTTTATGCGATGTCGCGACTTATGGGCCATATTTTGGGCTTTATTTAAGTATAGGGGCCACGGCGTGTGTGTAACGCTGACAGCGGATTAGCATGAGAATGGAATCATATCGACTTACCCAAAAATCATAATCACTAAAATTTGCCTTAGCCAGTGCGTCGCAAATTTTGACAGCACAAAGGATTCCGATTCGCCAGACTGAAGCATGAGTCATGAATTTTTAAAAACGTTTAAAACTGGCTTGCGGCCGTGCAATGTGCGGTCAGGCTTGGCATTAAATTCTTAATGCATTTGCGGCACGAAATCAGTTTTACATATTCGCAGGTGGGCGCAACACGGGGCAGGTAGCACCACCGCTAACAAAAAAAACAACAAAAAAACAAAAACTGCCGCCAAATCATAAGTTAGGCGACGTCGCCAGTCTGGGCAGCCTTAATTTGACACGCCCCCTTCCCCAACTAGCTCCACTGACGGATTGGGTCATTGCATTATTGATATAATACATTACGTATGCGATAAATGGACGGGTTTTACTTATGCATGCCCCAAACTCACGGCTCGTCACTCGTCCCTCTGCGCGGCCATTCAATTTATTCGACAATTACGCAAGCCCGGAAATGGCAGTCACTCTGAACAATGGGGCATGAGAATGGGCTCCAGCTCCAGCCCGGGCTCGGACTCGGACTCTAGCGAATGTGGCAAATGTGCATGAACATTGAGAATCAGATTGGAAGCCCCGGTTCTCTTCACCCCTTAAAAAACTTAAGCGTTCACTCAAATATTCCAAATCGCAGTCAATAGATTGATATACTAAATTAGAGAGCGAAATAATTAAATATAAATGGAATCGCTTGGGAAAGTGCAAGCAGAACAAGATAAATGAGCTAAAATCATGATCGTTTTATGATTATTTTATACACTTTAAACTACAACCCTAAATAGTGTAGAAGGAAATTGAGTATCAATCATTTAACGCTACAAATTGATATAATTAGCAGTTAAATTGCAGTCCAAGTTGCCAACACGACAACAATGTAAAACACAATAAACATGCGTTACTCTATACACACACACACACACACACACATACACACACACACACACACATACACTAAAACAGTGGGGGGTAATCAGACGTTGCCAAAGGTTACTACGGTTTATTGACCGGCAGTGCAGCAAGTTCATGCCACATCGACCCCCAAACACCACAGTGCGCTTATCAATTATTGAGAAATATAATTTAAAATTCTGCAGTTCACATAGGGCAGCCAACAATTACCATTTGCAACAATAATAACAGTTACAATACCAATTGTGGTCTGTGGGCAAAAGTTGTGAATATAAATATGCATAAGAGGCCAATTCAAAGGAATTCATTTCAAATGCCATTTAAATATGAACAGAACAAAACAGACAGGACTCAATTTGGTTCTTAGAAAGGATGGCAGCATTAGCAGAAATCGATAAGAGTTGACGGATTGTGCAAAAGAGGCAGGCAGTTTCAATAACTGATCGTGTTAAAAATAAAAATTAATTAATTAATAATACGTTATTAAAATCAATCACAACAATAAACATAAACAACATTCAGTCTCTCAACGATGCCGAGCTTAAGTTTCGTCCTATTGCCTTCTTCATGGCAACAAGGGATTCACAAAGGGCACGGCATAAAAGATGGCAGACTCCACAGCCTGCAAATTCTTTGATGGATTAAGTGAAGCACTGAGCGATGATGACAACTTTGCAGTTACCAGTTGGCAACTGAGGGTGTGCGTGTGTGTATGTAAAATGAATGCGAAATGCAATCAATAAAATGACACTGGCAAATTGCTTTTGTAACAATCGGCGAAAAATGAAGCGAAGAACGCTCGAACTAACCAGAAGCCGCAACAATGCTTAATAAAGAGCGATGGTCGCTAAGCGCTGGTAGATAGACGGTTAGACGGGTGGGCGGATAGGTGGGTAGGAGGCGTGGTCATACGTTGGGTCATATGATATATGGGTCATTAACAAATTGTTCAACGGCTTGGATGTGAAATACATACATATTGTGTGTGTGGTGTGTGTGTGTTCTTTTTACATGCACACATAAGCAATAACTAATAACGAATGCCGCATGAATCTGTCAACCGATTACTCATACGTCATGTTGACGGGGGCGTAGAACCGAGGGCGGATTGACTGATGAATGAGAAGGGGATCGGGGGTCACTTAAATGAAACGAACCACCAACACCACAGGTGACTGGTTTAGAAATTTTACAAAAAAATTGTCTAACAACAAATTTGCTAACAATGCAGCTGCTAAAAATATTAGTCAGTGAAAACAATAAAACAGTCTCTATATATGTACACAAGTCTGTGAAGAAGTAATATTCTACTGTTTCAGATGTTGTTTTTACTCTCGAAAAATGTACTATAATTTTGCCGAGAGTGAATTATATATATTTATATTCTTAACCAGCACCAGTAGACAAGTTGACATAGCCATGGCCGAATTTTGTTGTCTCCGAAAACATATAATTAAAATTTCCATAAAACATACAAAAATATAATAATAATTGTTCCAACTTTCGATTAAAACTTAAAATTCCGACGATTAACTGTGGTCTACAAGGGTATGTTATCTTCGACGTAGTTAAGCTAACTGAAATAGATTTTTTTTTAAAATATTATACGTTAACATTTAAAGCAAATGTTCAAAATTTGGTTATTGAATGTTATAATTTGAACACGACACATAGCCACAACTCTACTTCCTAACAATAATATAATCTCTCATTAGAGTTTATATTTCCGAGAGCAAACTTAAGAACTCATAATTAACCATTCTAATAACAAAATATATTCTCTTAGTGAATTTCATATTTGACTACTAACTGCGTGTTGCTAGTTTTACTACATTTTTATCTTGCACATTAAGCGTACAGCTAATTAGCCCATGAAAGGTCACT
>JAWNLB010000090.1:4992500-5018279 GCA_035041595.1 Drosophila basisetae
AGTTGTGAGCGACAGACAAGCAACGATTTATGCAGCTGACATCCGTTGCTCGATTGGCTGGTCGTCGAAGCGGAAGCTTCCTGCGACTAGTCTTAGGTCCCAGTCCCAGACCCGTTCCATGCTGTCGTTATTATTATTGTTATTGTTGTTTGTTGCTGTTGGCGTTGCTGTTACTGCTGGCAGCTCCATTTTGGCACAGGTTGGTGTACAACAAGTCAACAAACTTAACGTTGACATTGCATTTTGTTGACGCTACCGCCAAGCCAGCCTGCGAAGCCAGCCAGCCAAGCCACTTGCCGTTGCCCATTGGCTGTCTCGTTTGCTCCCTTTATATCTCCACTCTATCTATATATCTTTTGTCGAGGGCTGTGCAAACACAAAAGCCATGCCACAGCTCCTTGTTGGCTGACTCACAAACTACGGATTGTGTTGCCTTTGTTGTTTTTTGAAGCTCCTGTTGCTGCCACTGTCACTCAACGTTCATCCGCTGTATTGGCAAGCTTTTTTGCTTTGTTCATTGTTGTTTAGGCTATCTTTCTTTCTCTCTCTCTTTCCCTCTCTCTCTCTCTCTTTCTCTCACACACTCTCACTCCCACCCTCTATTCTCTTTATCTCTCTGTCTCTTTTTATGTAGACATTGCCCAGCTGCCGTGCATTTGCTATAATTGACTCCACTCGCTTTCTCCTTCTCTCTCCAACTGTTGCCCCTTTTCAAGCTGTCGGCCCTAATGACCACAGAGATTTTCCAGCTGGCCGGTGAAAATGCATTAGCGCTAAACCAACGCCAACTTATAGCCAGCCGCAGAGAACGCGACTAATGCGCTTAGAGACCGTTCTCATTCCCGTTGACCTCCTCCCTCTTCCCGTTTCCACACCCGCTTGCTACTTGGGAGAAATGTGAGCCAAGCTGGGCTCAAATTAGTTGAGCTTGCAGCATTTGTGGTATTTAGGTCAGCGTTGCAATCGGTAAATCAATGGGATTTAGAACTGTATCGTTTAGATATAACTACCAGAATTTTGGCAACTTTCTTGCATTTCTATAAATATTTACCTCTATGCATGTTTTTTCGAACAAGTAAAATTTTAATATACTTTCCCAAAGTACTTTAAAAATTGTCTAAAAATTCCACAAAAAAATTAACCGAGACAATTTTTTATATATATTGTTTAAAACTTATTTTTACAAGTAAATTGGCCCGAAAATCGTAAATGTCTTTTATTCTTACTCTTAGCTACTTTTAATTACATCTTTTTAATATTTTTGACTCATCTATTTATGAAATGGTTGCACTCATTTTATGAACAGCAAAAGTATATAAAAACATATGAAAAGAAACCGGAAAAAGATCTGTTAGTGGCAATTTTGTATTTAGCTTGCATTGCAATTCTAAAATCACGTTCATGTAGCTAACTCATTATTGTCAAAATGCAATGGAAAAAAAAATGTTATAATATTGTTTTTGCAGTTTACTTTGCTTTTTGGACTTTAAAGGCGTCCGAAAGTCACGTTCTTGTCCATAGAACTACCCATAAGTAAATTATCTTCAAATCGCAAAATTATTTACCTAAGACAGACAAATTAACCCGCTACAAGGGGTATGCATATTGTTGCCACGCCCATTTAGGGTTTAGAGTATCACGCAATCAGATAATGCTGACGTTCTTACTTGTTTTAAGCTTCAGTAAATTGAAAGCCAAGCCCCTTTGCAGGCAACTGAATCATCAGCATGTAAATTGCATTAAAAAGTGAATAAAATCAATTTTACACAAATTTCAGTAACTTCTCTATTAGATGAACTATAAGAAGCAACAACAATAGTAACAACAACGCAATTCGAATGCATTTGAAAAGCTATTTGTTTAAATAACGATCAGCAACAAAATGCCGCAGACACCAAATCGATGCGGCTGTACTGAAAACTTTTACTCAATTCAATTTGTCAAATGGTGCACAGATACATACATATATAGGTATCTTGTATGTACATATATACATGTGTATGTCCATCCACACACACATATACAGGCACACAGTGTCTCACTTGGTATGCTGTGCTTGTTGCTGTTGTGGCTTTTCTGTTGTTGGTAAGCACAAATAAAAAGTTCAAGGCTACAATTTGGTTGCACAACAACAACAGCGCCATAAAACAAAATTTTGACATTATTTGCAAAATTGTCATACCAAAAATTGGATGCACTTACATACGTGTTGCGATTAAATCATAAGCCCAATTTAAATTTGACGAAACCTCAAACTATATAGACACCCATAACTTAACCATATTACTTGATCATAGGAGATATGTTTGGTTAGGTAAAAAATGAACAAAGTTTTTAGAATTAACTAAATATAGGGAAAAAAATTCTTAAAATTATAAGTGTTTTTTTCTCTATATTTCATTAATCTATTGCTTAATAATAGAAATTTGTTCTAAGAAATCAAAATAATCACTGAAATTCAGCAAATGTTAATAAAACTGGACCTCTCAGAGCTACTTTTGAGTGTAAAGCTTCTTTTTACAGGTCAAGAGCTATTAAATAAAACTAAAAGTTTTGATAAAAATAACTTTAAAAAAAAAGACAATTATAAATCAAAGATAAGATTATTTTTAAATCAGATTACATTAACATAATCAAAAAAATGTTTATATGTTTCCAATAGTTTCAATTAGTTCCGATAGCCCCTTTAATTAAGAGTGCTTAGATTAACACCAACAGCTGCCGCTTGTCACGTTTTAAATTCTGCTTGATATAGATACAGATACAGATACATACAAAAAGAAAATTTATCTGCATATAGTATAAGTATATCACCGCTAATTCTACTTGCTTGTTGTTGGCTTTCAATTAATTTCTAGTAGAAACATTGCCGATGTTTACAAATTAACATTGGGCGAAAAAGCTGCTGCTCCGAGTTTATCAAATTGTTGTCGCCAGGCGTTCTAATTATAAACCCAATGAAAAGATGGCAAAGAGCAATATAAACATTTGGTTTCTGTATATATAAATATATTTGGTTTCTGTATTATATATATATAATCTTACGTACTCTGATCTGTCATGTGCTCAAAAACATTTTGTTTATAGCCACCACACTCATAAATTGTAATCATATGTAGTATATTGGATATACATATTTGTCAAGATAAGATAGAATATTTGATATATATCTATATCGGTGCATACAAATCGAACCAAACTTGAACTAAGCATCTACAAAGATATCCGATGTTCGATGGCCACTATAAAATAAAGTTTAAAGTTCTCTTCAAACAACAGATAACATATTATTAAATTGAAAATTATATAACTGTTTCAACACAGCATAAAACAAATATAATTATATTGATTATGGATATATAAACAAGAAATAAAGTTAATCTTAGGCCTGGCGAAGATTACATACCCGTTAATCTGATAACATATACATTTTTTTATTTAAGTATGAAAAATTATTTTATTTTTGTTTGTTTGCCAGCTCTGATCAAGAATACCTTATGGGACTTTCTTCAAGGCTCTTCAAATTTGAAAACAACATTAAAATATAAAAAAAAATTGATATCATGCTTCCATATGCTGTTTTCAACTTAAATTTAAGTGTGAATTGATTCTAACTCACACATAGCTTATATAACTCCCTCTCCGTGCATGAGACGAGCAAATATCTATCTAAAAAAATCAGTGGTGGCAAAATATTTGATTTGAATTTGATGGCAGTGACGGGTTGAGTGAGTTTTGGGCTAGTCGAGCACTAAACACCGATCAGCCCGACCGCCCTTGCCATGGTCCTAGCACGTATATTTGGTCAACCAAAGCAAAAGCAACGTTTTGTTGCGTTAATGCCGCGTGCCCCAATACCAGACCGTAATGCCGTACGTGCCGCATTCAAATCGATGCGCAGATACAATCCCATTCACATAAAAATACAATTTACTTATTGAACATACCCAGCTGGCATAGTTGCTGTCAAAAAAATAAAAAATAAAAAAAAAATATATATATATATATATTTATATATATATATATACATATATATAAAGAGAAAGGAAAAATTCTCGCTTTTGAATACAAAAAATTTGCCTTAACGGCAAATATTTCTTTTATTAACGCTTCGCGAAATGTCAACTTGAAGCTGATAAAAAGAGGGGAAAAAACATTGTTTGTCTAAATGGCCTCCATTTCTAATTATAGTCGGGGGTTCAAGCGAGCGCATAATTATAAACAAACAATGCCAGGCAGTCAAAAAACTCGAGCATGGTCCAAAAAATAAAGATTCAACTTCAGTTTCAGCCTCAGCGGTGCATGACCTTTTCCCGTTAAGACAAACAAAGCAGATTAAAGGTAAAAAGGCAGACACAAGATGCGAAAATGTTACGACATCAAGTCTAAAGAGATTGGCTATTAAATGTGCTTCGTAGCTAATAATTCTATATTTATATTTATCGATTTTTTGGAATTGCGGTTCGCAGGAATTGCGGTTCGCAGGAATTGCGCATTGAAAATTTAAAGGGAAAGCGGTTAAAGGTTGTTTAATTTTAAAGCGAAATCTAAACTTTATCTTTGTGTAAATATGCGACAAAGTAATATATCTTGCATCTTCTATCTGCAAGTGACTCATTCGTGTTAGCAAACACACAATTTTTATATTAAGCACACTAATATATTTTTGGGGTCACTAGCGCAGGACCCAATAAACAAGTTGTGAGCCAAGCAGTATTATCAAATAAAAACCCGCAAGCATGAATGTCAAGTCAGAGGAGGAGCCAAAAGGCCAATTAATTGTCTCACAATGCCTACAACAATGCAAGTAAACAATAACAACAGATGTGACAGCACAATTGTTATGTAATTATTGTTGTTGTTGTTGCTAACAATTGAAAGAAATGCAAAAATAATTCAACAAGAAATACGTATTTTTCTGTTTTACTTGATGGCGGGTTTAAAATACTCTATAGCAAATATACGAAATAAGCAAGTTGGAATACTCTAGTCTGAAGAGCTCGGCTAGGATAGAATACAGAGCAGTCTTGCTGATATTATCTTGTTATGAATACATGAAAATACATTTTCTACTTTTTCTTATCTGCAGTTCTTAAACATTTCCAAAAATAATGTTTACAGTTGATCAATATCAGGTTTGTATCGATTAGACGAAATAATCTTGAGTGCTTATAATCAAGAATATATATTTTTTTATGAGGTCACAGATGCTTCTTTCTGCCTGTTACATACTTTTCCACAACTTCACTAGACCCAGTTTCCCATTTTGATTGGATATGCAAATTGCAAAAGCGAAAACATATATATTACCTATATCTATATATATACCTATATCTCTACCTTTCTCTCCCTCTCTAGTGCACTTGCTGTATCTTTATCAATTGGAAATTAGGCAAATGTTGCTCTTGTTGCACTCACCTTGGTATGCAATTGGGCGGCGTACGATCGACTTCCCAGGCAGCAAACAGTTTCATGGGCACCGGCTTCTGTCCATTGTTTGTTGTCGTCATATTGCTGCCGCTGGCTGCACCGATGATGCCGCCAATGCCCCCGATGCCACCGATGCCTAATCCCACCGATGTGGCTGATGCAACGTTGCCCGCCGAGACAGAGGCTGACCCGCTGCCACCGCTGCCACTTGAGACAAATTTATCCATCAATTTGGACGATTTGTCCACCATCTTCATGGTTAATATATGTTGTTGTTGTTATCGCTATTGTTGTTTCTGTTGTTGTTGTTGATGGATTTATTTAGTTGGTTTTGTATGTGTGTTGTTGCTTGTTATTTTTTGTTGCACATTATGAATCTAACAAAATGTGGACTACAGTTGAATTCCATTAAACTTATTGTATAAATGTTGTGTGTATTTCTCTTTTTTATTCGAAAGTAGCGTTTGGAGCGTGGCAAACTTTTTTTCCCCCACTTACACATATGCATACATATATTGAATGTATGTAGTATCTGCTCCAATCTGTTTTTTTTCCACCGTTGCACCGATTGAGTGGCTGCTGCTGTGCTGCCTGCCCTTAACGCACTGAAATGTTGGTCGTTATAGTATACACAGAATCACGACGCATACAAGACCGAAACCGAGCAGGCGTGCAAACGAGAGGAGATGAAAACGGAAACGGAGCACCTAAGTTGTTGCAACTGCAAAATTCACACAAAAACACACGCATACATCGAATCAATAACACGACTTTTGCGCAAGCATCCAATTTGAATCTGTTCAGAATTTTCACTGATTTCGTAGCACGTACGAGCTGTGTCTACTTCAATTGGATCAGACTAGATCAGAGCGATGCAAATCCCGAAACGACCGTCATGCTCCAAAGTAGCCGTGCAAATGTCGCGTTATAAATTTCTCACAGTCGCTCAATTTCGCATGCTGAAGCCAGAGTGAGAGAGAGCGTGAGAGAGAGAGAGAAATTCAGTAAGCAGCAAGCAAATTCGTTGCTGGGGCGCGTCAAGAGCGCACAAGCGGCAATAATAATAATGTACGGACGCACTCCCCCACACACACATACATACACACAAACACACACATTCAAGCATAACAACGTTGGTGATATTTGCGAATTTTCTATCCGTGTGTGTGTTTATTCGCGCATTTTATGCTCTCCTACGCGCGCATAAACAAAAAGTAACAAAAGGCCCACAAAGTGGATGCACATACGTGTATATGTGTGTGTGCTTGTAGTGTGCGTATGTGTGAGTATATGCCTCTGCATATACCTACAATTGTATTCAAAGCAACAGCAATAACAATATCCACATTTTCTGTTTGATTTCAATTATATAGCTTGGATGCTTTAAGCAACAAACTCTTTTATGTATTTTTTATAAATTTTATCACGTTTTATTGAGCAAAAAATCGCGGACATCAACAACGTCCGCTGTTCGTTTAGATAAACACATACTAACAGCAGCATTCGGGCACACTCACAACAACAACAAACTAACAGTTTACGGGAATGTTATTAACAGTCTGTGGTTAGACTTGATACCGCAAATCAACAAAATATTACATTTTATTAATGGAAATTTGTGTGATAGAGTCATATGTTACTATCAATTATTCTAGGCACCGACTAGTCTGGCAGAATTGACTTAAATAGGTGTCGAGTTTGAATCTACATCATTAGCACTCAGCAAAAAGGGCTAAAACAAGCACCATAATAGTGTTGATAAGAATTAACCAACTCTGGCTGCACTGTGAACACCAAATACTATCGATAACTTATCGCCAGGGTTGCAGAAATATTCCTCATAATTTTTTGATGTAAACAAAACGCAATTTTCCGGCAACACAAAGGAAAATAATAAACAATGGCAGACGCGTGGGACATAAAGTCGCTCAAGACGAAGCGCAACACGTTGCGTGAAAAACTGGAGAAGCGTAAAAAGGAACGCTTCGAAATACTCTCAGACAAGCAGGAGGATCAGACAAATCCCAAAAAGGAGCTCGGTAAGAGGAAGAACAACCGGTTAACTAGCAACAAGTAGTAGATGAAGATCCATTAATTCATCTCTCTCAGTTGAGGCCGATGTCGAGGTGCAGAAGGCAGTGCTGCAGGCGCTCAGCGC
Source organism: Drosophila basisetae (assembly GCA_035041595.1). Classification (NCBI taxonomy): domain Eukaryota; kingdom Metazoa; phylum Arthropoda; class Insecta; order Diptera; family Drosophilidae; genus Drosophila; species Drosophila basisetae. Next base: position 5,000,089 of record JAWNLB010000090.1, read on the forward strand.
CAGCACTCTTGTATTGCCCATTGTGTCCACGCAGCTGGTGGACAAAGTGGCTGGCGTCATGGAGAAGGCGCCAACCATGGAAATGGTCAACTTCATACTCGGCAAGCTGGCCAACCAGGGTGCCATTGGCATCAGGAATGTGACAATTGGCACAGAAGCCGGCTATGAGGTCATATCGGTGCAGACCAAGGAGCTGCTAGAGATCTTCGATGATGTCAACGACAGCTGTCAACAACAGGACGAAACGGATGCTAAACGAAAATGTAAGTGAGACAACTAAAAGGATATCCAAAAATGTATATATATATAATTATATATATTCCCCAACAGTGGAGGAGGGCAAAGATGATGTTAGTGATGTTGAGCGACTGAAACGTAAAATGCTGAAAACTGATTCGAGCAGCGGACGCAAGGAGTCGACAAGTCTGGATGCCTCTGAAGACATTATGATGCTGCTCTCTCTGCCCTCGACACGCGAGAAGCAGAGCAAACAGGTCGGCGAGGAGATACTGGAATTGCTGACGAAACCAACAGCCAAGGAGCGTTCCGTGGCCGAAAAATTCAAATCGCATGGCGGCGCTCAGGTCATGGAGTTTTGCTCACACGGCACCAAAATCGAGTGCCTGAAAGCACAGCAGGTGGCCAACGAAATGGCGGCAAAAAAAAAGCAGGAACGTCGTGAGGAGAAAGAGTTGCGTAAAGCGGCCGAGGCCAAGAACAGCAAAATAATCAAGATGAGTGTCGAGGATACCGAAGATGGTGAAATCATTGTGGAGAACATCAATAGCTGTGATGGTGAATCTCAAGAGTCGACAGATGATAGCGAATCCTCTGGCGATTCGGACAAATGCACCAAGCTGCACTTTAAGAAAATCATTCAATCCCACACAGACGAATCGTTGGGCGATTGCAGTTTCCTCAACACCTGCTTCCACATGGCCACCTGTAAGTATGTCCACTACGAGGTGGACACACTGCCCCACATCAACACCAACAAGCCGACGGACGTGAAAACGAAACTCAGCCTGAAGCGCAGCGTTGACTCCAGCTGCACATTGTATCCACCACAGTGGATACAGTGCGATCTGCGTTTCCTCGATATGACTGTTTTAGGTAAATTCGCTGTAGTTATGGCCGATCCGCCATGGGATATACACATGGAGCTGCCGTACGGCACCATGTCCGACGATGAGATGCGTGCCTTGGGCATTCCAGCATTGCAGGAGGAGGGCCTCATATTTCTCTGGGTAACGGGGCGGGCCATGGAGTTGGGACGCGATTGCCTCAAGCTTTGGGGCTATGAGCGGGTCGATGAGCTGATCTGGGTGAAAACGAATCAGCTGCAGCGCATCATACGCACTGGTCGCACCGGCCATTGGCTGAACCACGGCAAGGAGCACTGTCTAGTCGGGATGAAGGGCAATCCGACGAACCTGAATCGTGGCCTCGACTGCGATGTCATCGTGGCGGAGGTGCGCGCCACCAGCCATAAGCCCGACGAGATCTACGGCATCATTGAGCGCCTCAGTCCGGGCACCCGCAAAATCGAGCTCTTCGGCCGGCCGCACAATATCCAGCCCAACTGGATAACGCTGGGCAATCAGCTGGATGGCATTCGACTGGTCGATCCCGAGCTAATCACACAGTTCCAGAAGCGATATCCTGATGGCAATTGCATGTCACCCACTGTGGCCGCAGCGAATGCAATTCAAAACTAAAAGCCCAATTGAAATCATATTCTATATACACGATAAGATTAAAGTAAATATTTAAATAGATTTATTGCTTATTGGGACTTGCGCGTATTTACAAGTGTCGACACTAAATGAATATGCATATATGTGTGTAACTAAAGTATATATATTTTAGAATATAGAGCTGCTAGTTAATCACAACATTTTATGCGTGATCGCTATAAGTATACATATATATATATATATATATATATCCATGTATGTCTGAGTGCCAAATGGGCATAAATATGATATAAACGTAAACGTAAACGTAAATAAGACTTATCGGAGAGTAAAGAGTATATATTATATCTGTATGTCTGTATTTATATATATACGAGTATAGATATATGTTTGTAGAAATGCAAAGTGTGCTGTAAGAAGATACTATTTGCTGTCCCTGCCTGTATTTCCATTGTCTGTAAGTAAGTAATTATTTATGTACATGACTCTGCTTTTTAATGAATGAAGAACACAGCTCGTTTTTTAACATCCTTATTTTGCGTTGTAGTATTTTTTTGTTAACAATAAATTTTGATTGCAACGATCAAAACAAACGAGAAAAAATAACATGAATTGATCAACGTTTTTAGGTTTTTTGTTTTTTTCTTTGCGCAGTTGTTTGAATTTTGTGTCCAAAGTTCTCTCTCATTTATCGCCCAATATAAAATGGCAGATTCAACGCTCTCACTTAACGGCCATGCGTTCCAGTTGCACTTATCGCCTTCAGCACTATAAAGCCCAGCACAGTGGCAGCGGCAACGCCCAAGCCGGCTTTTAACCACACATTCGGGTCCTCGGTCATCAGTCCAAATTGCCGCAAATATCTATGAAATATTTCAGACAAATTGTGCATTAGTCAGAGGCTAACAAAAATCATCAGTTGCAATATTTGCTGGTGTAATTAAGCAATTTGTATATTGAGCATTTCCCCCAATGTGCCTAGAAATATTTGTATATTCCTGGAAATGCACATTCATTTATTGCTAATCACATGTGTGTGTGTATGTTTTATACATGTATATGTGTTATATATGCATATGTAGATGTGAGAGAAGTTAATGATATTTTGTACTCGAGCAACGCATGTAAAAGATATAGACAACAAACCAGACAATATTAGTAAGAGTTTAAATTGATTATGTAAAACTTACGCCGATTCCCATAGCTGTACCAACCTGTGCTTGTAGAACAGTATCCAGGCTGCTTGAAAGCGCCTACAATCCACAAATCCACAAATCCAGCAATCCAGGATCCAAAGCATTCAAAGGAAGCACAATACATCAATAACAATAAAAACAAGAACACCCAACACAAAGACGTAGAGGGGAAGAGTGAGTGGGAATAAGAGAAAATAAACGTAATATATATAGATATAAATATATATGTATATATATAGATCTGTAGTCCAATATATGCTAGCCTAGAGTTGGGCGCGCATCGTGCTCTCATTTATGACATTCGATTTCGATATAATTGATATAAAAGGTAAAAAGTATGAAATAAAGAATAATTTCAAAAGAGAATTGTCTATATTCATGCGTGCAATTCGAATTCGCGTCGTGTACGAGTCGTGACAAATAATACTCGACACTCGCCAAACTCTATGAAAGGTGCTGCGAGTAGCCCAAGCGGATGACCATGAAAGTGACCATGGTGATGACCAAAACCAAAATCGCAATGCTTTGTAAATGCCCCGATTCCGAGATGAGAAAGCATTATTATGAAATACTCACGGAAACGCTGCCATTGTGGCAAGCTTTGTGTATAGCTCCTTTTTGTTGGTCTTCAAGCTGAACAGATGCGGCGGCAGCAATTTGTATTTCTCACAGAATTCCGATGGCTGCATCAGATAATCCTGGCGTCGCTCGTCGAGATCACACTTGGTGCCCACAATCATGACGGGTATTTTGCTTTCCGCATAGTATTTAATGTAAATGCGGGCGATGTATTCAAAGGAACGTGGATTGGAGGCGTCGTAGACGAGGCAAGCGACATCACAGTTGACTTCTTGCGGCTGGAGCGGATCGAGAGCGTGACGCACATCGATGTCGCGCAAAATCAAATGCTTTTCTTGGCCATAGACCTGCACCGAGTTGATGCAGTGAACAACATTGGTCTTGAACTCCTTGCCCAGCAGCTTGCTCATCTCATCGATGAGGAAGCCGCGACACAGACCCGTCTTACCCGAACCCTTCGGTCCGATAACATGGCACTTGTACACGGAACGGCTGCTCTGCCGCTTGGCTAGATCGATGCGACGCTCGCGGGTCACATGGATGGCAACCAGTTGGCTGTCGTTCTCGTGCACATTGAAACCCAAATAGGCCAAATACTCCAGGGTCTTGACCACATCCACCAGCGTCATCAGTGTCCAGCGGCACAGCCAGCCATGCAGCGTCACCCAGCCGGCATCATTTGTCGGACATGATTTGCGTATATCCGTCGAATACGACCACGGTGCCGATGGGCAGGTGCTGAATAACATTTTATGCTCATCGGGCGATAAGGCGCCATCGCCATCGCGATCATAACGCTCAAAGACCGCAATCAGAAATTGTTGGCCACGATGCGAGAGCTCCGTACTGCTACCCGGCGGTATTTTCAAGGGCGGACGCAAATACTCCTGGCACATCTCCAACTGATCGTTATACCCGAAGCGACGCAATACCGCCCACGTCGTCTCGTTGCGACCCCGCTGTATGAATAGGCAGTGTAGGAACAGGAACCCTTTCAGCGTGACAGCATCGTTATATATGCCATCCGGCACATTCTTCTGTATCACGGACTTCACCTCGTCCAGTATTTGCGGCTGCAGCGGTGTGTTGAAGCACCGCCTCTGGAATAGGTTTAGCTCGTAATCATTTAACAGATTGTCGCTATCAATATCGCATATCTTGAATATGCGCACCAACGACTTCTTGCAGGCGGGCGTAAGCTAAGCAAATAAAGATATGAATAAGCAAACAGATATAGAACAAAGACAACTATTATTATTTAAAATCCCTTTTTGTCTGTTACTGCAAACTTACATCTTGATCTTCCATAATGTAGAGCGGTGATGTGGGATGCAGCACTGCCTTTTGTGCATAGTAGAACATTTCGGAAATGTTGTGCAACGTTTTGGCTGAGCATTCAACACAGCTTTCGATCTCTGGGTAATCCTCCATAATGGCCAGAACACTGTCAATTGTTGAATACTCGATCAAATCGATTTTATTTCCGACCAATACAATTGGCTTGCGTGCCTCATCCGGTTCGCCATCAGCACTGTTGCATGTGCTCCGCACCAGCGGTAGCCAATGTGACGTTATCCGATCCAACGAATCATCATCGTCCACGGCATACACAATGCAGACGACATGCGCTTTGTTTATCTCAGCGGCCAGTGCGTCATCCGATTGCTCCACGCTGGAGAAGTCGACAATGTTGGTGGGCACTTGTTCGGGCGTTACATTCGCCGGTATTGTGATCTCCTCGGCGCGTGGGGGCACCTCCTCCGGATATTCCTCGCTGACCAGCGATAGGATCAATGATGTTTTGCCAACGCCAGCATCGCCGACAAGCAAAATTCGCACATTTTTTCTCTGTGATGCCGTATATTGACCCATTATTATGTTAGTCTTGTTATCGGTTTACGTTTGCGTTTCCAGCAATCTTAATGAATTTCTCTGGCGGATTTGCAGTTAATTTTGATGAATTTTGTTATGCAAAAACCGCAGATACAGCCGAAACGGCAGCTGATTTATTTAGACAAGCGTATCGATACTTTACAACATCAAAGTTTGCAATGCGGCAACAACCCTAGAACAATCCATATGGAGCTGCCGGACCGATTGCCAATTTGAAAACTAAAAATATTGAAACTGTGAATATACTGTTCGATGCATTTGCTGACCTTAAGCAAGTTAACAATGATTTTATTTACGCAACCTAAGTGATGGAAACAAAAAACGAAAAAACGTTTCTTGCCAAACACTGCAAGTTGACATTCAAATGGGAATTGTAACAACTGTCTGGCAACGACAGCAACGGCGCAGGGCAGAGAAAATTTGTTTTGTGTGTGAATTGAAACGGCACAAAAAAAACGGCGCTCATGAAAATACACACACAACTATATTTGAGAAAATGAGCAACAACAATTAACAAATAGCGCGCGTCGAGTGTGTGTTCCATTTCAGTTTATTTGTTCAGTTCCGTTCATTATTTAATCGCATACGCGTTTCACATTACTTGTTCTTTGTGTCTAGCGGAATCATTAAAAAAAAGAAGTAAAAGAGAGAAAAACTTCGTTTTCAAAGTTTTTTTTTTTGTGGGTGTGGAGCTGGAGAGGCGAAGGTGGAGGTGGATGAGGAGCGAAAGAAGGAAAGAGAATCGCATTGGAAAATTGTGAACGCGTGCTGCGTTGCCCAAATCGATATCGATGGTACGCACTAAAAACCAATCATCCTCGTCCAGCGCCAGCAGCAGCACCAAATCGCCCGTCAAGATCAGTGGAGGCACCACCAATCGCAGTCGCAGCTGCAGCGATGCATTAATCGATGACGGCAATAGCAAACCCAGTTCAAAGCCTACGTCCAATAATCGTCAACGCACAAGGACAAACAATAATACAACAGCAATAACAACAACACCTGGCAGTTCGCCGGATAACGACGACGATGACACCACCACCACCGATGCGGATCTGACGCCGACCAGTGGAAACGCACCGAGAGGCGGCAACTCGTCGGTGCACAAGCAAAATCTTTACGTTGTTTCATTTCCCATTATATTTCTGTTCAACGTATTGCGCTCTCTGATTTATCAGCTGTTTTGCATTTTTCGCTACTGGTACGGCGCGAGCACAAAGGTGATCTATCGCAGTCCCAATCGTCGCGACTGCAACATTGAAATTGTCGTCCAAAACTCCAAGGAGCAACAGCAGCAACACCAGCATCAGCAGGCAAGCATACATTGTCCATTGGAGCGAAGAGGCAACATTGAGCAGACATTGGCACAATCACTGCCCCAGCGACAACGCGCAATTCAACCACTTGAAATGGCTGGCAATCGTGCGGGTGGTAATTATTCACCTGGTCCGGGTGATCCGCTGCTGGCCAAACAGAAGCATCATCATCGTCGTGCCTTCGAGTACATTTCCAAGGCGCTCAAAATTGATGAGGAGAACGAAGGTAAATACAAGTTTTATGTATTGTGCTTCTTGGGGTTGCTTTTCCAGCGGCTGCTGGAGTGGTGCTCGATGAGTCATCAACACACACACACACCCGCACACACACACATATGCAGCCAGCTGGCTTTGTTGGTGTCATATTTTGTATCTCGTGTCGTATTTTTCTGAGCTGTGAGAATCAATAGCTGCACACAGACATGTGTAAATTCCTTTGTGCAAAGTTGTGCAAGCATATAACCAATCAAGTGTCATTCACGATCTTGTATATAGCATATAAATTCATGATCAGTCTGCTTAGAATGTACACTTGTTTTTGCATGCAAGCTTAAAGTCAAAAACAGTTAACTATCACCTTTCACATTACAATTATTCAGTCATTATTAATCCTTAGACTATTCCCTCTTAATTTTTGAAAAGGATACAGGGTATTTGCTAGTCGCTCGCTCTCTTAGCTTTGATTTCAATTGTCCCTTTGTCTAATTTTTTATGTTTTCTGTGCAGGCCACAAGGAGCTGGCCATTGAACTGTATCGCAAGGGAATCAAGGAGCTGGAGGATGGCATTGCCGTTGACTGCTGGAGTGGACGCGGCGATGTCTGGGACCGTGCCCAGCGGCTGCATGACAAAATGCAGACCAATCTCTCCATGGCCAGGGATCGTCTGCACTTTCTCGGTAAGTAGCTGGTAGAGAGAGATAACTTAAGTTTATATACCCTAGCAGTGCATAATAAAAATAATAGGTACAGTAAATACTCGTATATAGTATCGTATTGCATTATAATATAGATATGCCTGCAAGGGCATTTAAACTTCGGCACAGCTATAGTTAACTGTTGTCTCTTGTTATTCTTTTTTATTATGTTCTTTTGATTTATGTTTTGTCTTGCACCTTTTGTTTTGTCACTGTGTTTTGCACACATTCTTGATTTGCGCCCCCATTCGCGTCCATTTCCCCATAAATCCCCGCCGAACGACGAGGCAGCTTTGCGTGAGGAAGATTTACAACTGCAACGCTTGTCCCTCAAGGAGCAGCAACAGAAAAAGAAGTCGCCGCAGCAGCAACCACAGCAGCAGCAGCAACATAAATTCAAGCAACCCATGTTGGTGGGTCAAACGAATAGTAGTGGAGGCAGTGGCTCCCCAAAATTACCGTTACGCAGCAGCGGCTATGGACTGAAGCCAAGCGCCACAAACATAACCAGAGCCATGCCAGCGGGTAAGTGCCGTATCACATTTAATACGTCAGCAACTGCAACTGCAACAGCAACAAAATCCAAAAAAAAAACAAAAGCTAAAGCACCCCATCCAGCAATGAGGGACAACAACAAGAAGCCACGACTCTGCAAGCGATCAATCAGCGTTTTCCTCACATTTTCACTGAGCCTCTCTCTCTCTCTCTCAATCTCAATCTCAATCTCTGCCTCGCATTTCCACACGGCGCACTGCATGCATTTTTTATTTTTCATTTGATTTAGCTTTTGTTTGAGTCCTAACCAAAAAGGATTAGCTTCTTCCAAAAGTCAGCAATTTCATTGAAATTTCTCTCGCATGCAGCCTCTGGCCGTAAGCTAACCATTGGCAACAAGCGTCCCGGCAATCTGCCCGTTGTTAACAAGTCACAAACGCTGCCGCGCAATCTGGGCTCAAAGACAAGCTCCACATCCGTTGGCACCGCTTTGCAACGCCAGCCAGGCAAAACAGCAGCGACTCCGCCGGCCGTGCGACGTCAATTTGTAAGTCGCTTCGTGCCGGGCTTATTTATATATATTTAATATGTATTTGTGTTTGTAGTCATCTGGACGCAATACGCCGCCTCAGCGTTCGCGCACGCCGATTAACAACAATGCTGCCGGTGGCAGTGGCAGCGGCGCCAGCACTCCCATGGTCAGTGTGAAGGGTGTGGAACAGAAGCTGGTGCAGCTCATACTCGATGAGATCGTTGAGGGCGGCGCTAAGGTCGAGTGGACAGACATTGCTGGCCAAGATGTGGCCAAGCAGGCGCTGCAGGAGATGGTCATTTTGCCGTCCGTGCGTCCCGAGCTCTTTACGGGTGCGTTGCCATTTATTTTAATATATTATTTATGTATTCAAAATGTTAATATTCTACTGCTGTTTAGGGCTGCGCGCACCAGCCAAGGGCCTGCTGCTTTTTGGTCCACCCGGCAATGGGAAAACGCTGTTGGCCCGCGCCGTTGCCACCGAGTGCAGTGCCACGTTCCTAAACATCTCGGCCGCCTCACTGACCAGCAAGTATGTGGGCGATGGCGAGAAACTGGTGCGTGCTCTGTTTGCCGTGGCACGACACATGCAGCCATCGATCATCTTTATTGATGAGGTCGATTCGCTGCTCTCGGAGCGCAGCAGCAATGAGCACGAGGCATCGCGTCGCCTTAAAACCGAATTCCTGGTCGAATTCGATGGGCTACCAGGCAATCCGGATGGGGATCGCATTGTTGTGCTGGCAGCCACCAATAGGCCGCAAGAGCTGGACGAGGCTGCGTTGCGTCGTTTCACCAAGCGCGTCTATGTTTCTCTGCCGGACGTCCAAACACGCGAGCTGCTGCTGAATCGCCTACTGCAGAAACAGGGCAGTCCGCTGGATTCGGATGCCTTGGGTCGCTTGGCCAAAATCACCGAGGGCTACTCGGGCTCCGATTTGACAGCGCTGGCCAAGGATGCCGCCCTGGAGCCGATTCGTGAGCTGAATGTAGAGCAGGTAAAGTGTCTGGACATCAGCAGCATGCGTCCAATCACCGAGAAGGATTTCCACAATTCCCTGAAGCGCATTCGCCGTTCGGTGGCGCCTCAAAGTCTCAACTCGTACGAGAAATGGTCACAGGATTATGGCGACATCACCATTTAGTTTGGTAGCGTTTTTTTCGCCACAATCCCCCCCAAACTTTAGTTTATATATATATATATATGAATACATATTTTTCGTTGTCAACACCACCCACCCAAGCCACTACAAATGCAGCTGATTGGTTTTGTGTCCAGTCCAAGGCAAAATCCAAGGCTAAGCACAATCTAGGCCCGAATCTAAGCCAAACAAGGCCCACTTGTCGAAGTCGACGCAACCATATGTGATGTGAGTTATGGAATTTACTTTTTGTTGTTCGTGGTGTTATTGCAGTTGCGACATGCCACATGCCGCATGCCGCATGCAACTTGCCACAGCATTAGTTTTTTCATCATTGACTCTTATTTTTAATAAATTTATAGAGCGTTCATTAAGCATTTAGCTTTTATCTTGTGTTTGTATTTTTTCCCCCAGTGTGTTAGGATCTATCTATAAGATTAACATTGTATGAAATTCTTCATTCCATGTATTTTTAGTGCTATATTTGAAGAGTTAATTATTGTAGCTCATACGAAACATTTAGAAATATTTAAGCAACATTGTGTTAAACATATTACTGCAAATTATACTCATTTATTATGTCTGTATTTCATTTAAGAACAGTTCTTTCAATGTTTTTTTTTTTTTTGAAAATGTTATGTGTTTCTCTCTTTTCCATTGTGTTAATCAACTATTTGTAAACATTCCTTGTACTTAGCGAAACATCGTTTAAAATCGTATTGAATTAAAGGGCTTAAGCATTATTTCGTGGCATTCATAAATTGTTTGCTAAATACTACTTCCATAGCTGTACTACTTCCAATTGAATAGAAAACATTATTATATTACTATTATTAAATTGAAGGCGATTCAGTTGTACAGTTTATGCCATAAACAACCACAACCATAGTCATATAACAAATTGTTTTAGTGTGAACACATCACAGCAGCCCAAAAACTAAATAAATAAATGATTACACCTAATCGTAGATATAAGCATAGCCCTAAGATAAAAACTGCGCCACGTTGAATAAATTAGACACATTTCACGATTACCGATTTAAGCAAGCAGCTCTCAAACATTAACTAGATTTTTTGGTTGCTCCATTAATGTACAATAGCTGCTGTTGTCCACATCTTTTGTCAGCCAATTCCATTTATACTATTATCTGCCTACTATTATCATTTAAATAGAATCGTTACCAAATTATATTGTACCTAGAAACACACACAAACACACACACACATTGCTTACGATGCTGGTTTAACTAACTAAAACATATATAAGCTAAAGCGGAAAATAAAAACGATTTGAACATACCAACATTTGCAATGCCCTTTTTCTAGGGGGAGAAATCGAAAGCGAACTATTTTCAAAGTAGACCTATGATAATTGAAAGTCAGTTTTGATTGTGTTTTTTTTAAATATATTTTTTTGTTTCTTTATTTTACATTTTACATACATATTTCACACATCGCAAATATGAATATGTGTTCTCATTTACAATCGCTTAATAACTAAATTTGTTTATGCTTTTATTTTCGGCCTGTTGTTGTTTCTTCTGCATTTCTCTGCATTATCTCTCTGTTGACACACATATCCATCAACAACTAAATTGCAAATCCACAACAATTACAATTTGCTTTGTCACGTTTCGATTGTTTTCTTTTATTTTTATTTTGTTTTGTTTTATTCAATTGTTGATGTTGTTGTTTAAAGTTTAGTTTTTTTTTTTGCTTTTGTTTTTGTTTCCGTTTCTTGTATATACGCCTATATCTGCCTTAAATTACAAATCATTAAATTATTTTAACATGTACTTAGATTGGATTAGATTGTTACAGCTACCCGCCCGTCGTCCGTCGCCCGTCGCCCAGAGCTTTAAAGCGCTGCTGCTGCACGCGATTCAACTTGTAGTTCAACGCTTTGCTTCGACCAACTCTGCTTTCTACTTTACTCTTTTTTTTTTCTTATTTGCTAAAACGCACTCGAAATCTGCATGACAAACGGTGATTGATCACAGCGATAAATTATCAATCAGAATGTTATCGCTGGTAACGTAACGCAGCGCAACGTAACGCAAAAGCAAACGCATGTGTAAACTGAACGCAACGCAAGAAACGATTGGAGCTGAAACATTTTAAGGTAAATTCAACTGCGATTTGTTGTTGTTGTTGTTGTTGCTGCTGCTGCTGCTGCCGCCGTTGTTGTTGCTGTTGTTGTTGGCATCGATGATGATGGTGGTGGTGGTTGCTGTGGTTGTGCTGATATCCGATGATGATTCGGAAACGATCTTCGACTGATGTACTAAGTGGTGTGGTGGCGGTCGCTGATGCGGATGCGCTCGTTGGCTGCTGCAGCGTTGTTGGCTTTTTGGATTAAGCAGATGGCGTCGAAGCAGGCGTCACATCTCAGCTCATTGGGTTTGATATTGTGGCATCGCAGCGCTGTACATCATCTGCGGGGCAAGCGAACCGTTCGCGGCTGCAGCCGCACTAGCAGCGGCACTCACACCGGGCACCACTGTGGTACCGGGCACACCCCATGCCATATTTGGGGGCATCACACGGTACCCGGCAGCTGCAAGAGCAAACAAAATGATGTGCTTTAACAATATGTATACTAATTAAAAATGAAGCAAAGTATTTTTGCTTAAGCAAATACAATATGCAACAATCTACCAACGATATTAGTCTAAAGTTGCACAGAAATAGAAAATTACTTTACTTATACATAGCACAAAGAGGCCAGAATATCAGAATATATCTATATATACATATAGATCGTAAACTAATTGGCTATTGAATACGTACGCACGCCTCCCGCCTGTTGAGCACTGGTAGTGTAGGCATAAGGATAGTAGCCCTGCTGCATGTACTGCGTTTGCATCTGGGTCGGATAGCTCTGCTGGAGGAGTATGGAGATGGTTAGTGAAAGATCGTTTTAATTAGAATAAGAACTGAGACTGCTTGCTACTCACCGCCGGTGGATACCAGTAGGCCATTTGTTGGTATGCTGCCGCATAGGGATACTGACCCTGCGCCGCCGCCGCAGCAGCTGCGATCTGTTGTTGGGGCGTTATCATTTGGCCGGGCAGAGCAGTACCAGTGGCAGCAGCAAGCTGTTGCTGTGTCATCATTTGGCCTTGCATGCCAGCAGCACCGGCAGCGGCAGCTGCATTGGCAGCCGCAACAGCGGCCACATTGGCCGAGGCAGCTGCCGCAACAGCGGCATTAACATTGTTGACGGAATTATCGCCGCCATTCTCCTTGCCCCAGAAGCACTTGACATGATTGCCGTGCACCTCGGTGTTGTGCGTATGCTCGATAGCGCGTGCCGCTGCCTCTTTCGCAGCGAATTTGATGAACGCGAATCCCTTCTCCTTGAAGACGCGCACATCCTGAATGGGGCCAAATTGCATGAAATGTTTGTGCATCAGCTCATCGCTGATGACATTGGGATGAAAGCCGCCACAGTAAACGGTGGTGTTTGTGGGACTCGATTGACTGTACACCTCCTCGAAGGTGTGTCGCTGGTTGTTCTTGATGCCATTGCCGGCACCGCCACCGCCGCCGCCCATGCCACCCATGCCGCCACCTTGGCCACCCGACTTGGACGATTCCCGCGGTGGTGGTAGCTTGCGTGTCGACCAATTCGTGCGTATCGAACGCGATCCAATCCATTGGCCATTCATTGCCTGAATTGCATTCTCGGCTTCGGCCTTCTTCACAAAGGATACAAAGGCATAGCCCTTGGACTTCATTGTCTGTGGATCGCGGACAATGCGACAGTTTGATATCTCACCAAATGGTGCGAATGCCTCGCGCAGCGTCTCCGTCTCAATCTCTGGACTGAGATCACCAACGAATATGTGATGGTGCGAACTGATATCTGTCTTGGGCGTATTGCCCGGACTAGTGGCCCAGTTGACCTGTGCATCAGAAAAGCACACATGTGTATATTATATACATATGTAATATATATATACATATATTTAGGAAATAGAGGTAATACCCACCTTGATCTCTTTGTCGAGAAAGACACGTTTGTTCATGGCGGTCAGGGCGGTGCTAGCCGCCTGATAATTGGAATATTCGATGAAGGCATAGGGATCATTGCCTGTTTCTCTGATGATTTTACAGCTTTTAACTGGGCCCATTTTGCCAAAGAGCGCAACGAGCAGATCCTCCGATACCGAACCATCCAGATTGCCCACATACAACGTTTTTGGTTGTGACTCGTCCATTGTTTTTTTTTTTGTTGTTTATTTAAATGTTAACTGTCTGCCTGGTTGTGTGGCTCAGATTATTGCTTATCGATTCTGCTACGAATATTCACTGGATGTGTTGGTATATCAACTACTCTCTATATATCTAATGTCCACATCAATACAAAACACAGTTATATTAGCAAAAAACTAGCTGCCTGCGATTCCTAACTATTTGATTTTAATAATAAAAAATGCACGCCCGCTCACAATCATATACAAAACCTATATATATATATATATAATTCTGTATATATATATTTCATATATATTTTTCAACTTGGAACAACTAGACTTCAGTTAATACCTAACAACGAAAAACTTTACTAAAATTTTATCTTTTGCAAACACTTTTTGAATACTTCCCAATTTTGGACTTTACAACTAATCTATATATTAATATATCCGTGTATATAGATCTAGATATCTAAGTTAATAGTAAATCTTTTTGCTTAACGCTGAGGTTCGTCGTTTATTGCTTTCGCTTTCGCTGTTGTTGTTTTTGTTGTTTTCGTGTTGTTGGTTGTTACGGGTTTTTTTTTGCAGGACTGCCTAATTTGTTCTCGATAAATTTCTTTAATATATATTCTAACTATGCGCTAATGGAGTGTTTTGGAATATATTGATGTGCTCTTCTCTAGCTTATTTGACTCCAGTTGTTGTTGTTGTTGTCTGGTTGTACATACTCCATGAGAGTTGTACACTAATTTGAATCTTTTGTTTTAACTATATACCAATAGTTGTTGTTGTTGGCGTTGTTTTTGTAGAAAAATGTTAGCTCTCTAGGTTGTATATAAATCAACTGACTTTCTGATCATTTCTAGTACAAAAATCTTATGAATTATTATATAAACGTTTGTTTCAAGTGAAAGTTCGCCCGATTATGCTTTGGATTCGAAGTTGAAGACTGGAATCGCTGCAACAAGAAGATGAAAACGAATAAAATTAATGATGAAAATAATGGGAGCGAGAAAAAGAATGTTCGTTTTGTGTGACTGCTAAATATTTAATATATTTTTATGTGGAAATTGCAAACACAATCAGTCCACAATTCACAACCCACAATCCACATAATACATTACAAGCAAGCAGGCAGGCACCAGCAGCACATGATCGGAATTATTGCTTTGAGGAACTAGTCCGAGCATTTGATATGGGGATAATGTTGTACGAGTTTCGAGAGTGCGAATGTATGAAACAAAGGCAGCGGGTAACGCAAAGCATTGCAGACACACACACACACACACAGAAACTCGCACACTCGCAAACACACACACTCGCACACACACATATACACATACACACACACACCCGCATGAGAGCGCTCTCTCGAAAACAGAATGTGAAACAAGGGCCGCAGCAGTCTCATCTATTCGTATTTATTTCTCTCATCGCAGAAAGCTTCTGCAACTGGCGTTGTATTTAATAAATAAAATACATGCAATTTCCTTGATTTAATTTAATATTTTTTTAGCAAAAGTAATTATAGAGCGTTAAAAATCGCTCACACACACAAGCGCGCGCATAGAAAAAGAGGGAGAAAGAAAGAATGAAAATCAACTAGGAGATGAATGACCGTCGATAACAAAATACACAATGGAAGAGAACAGAGAAATTGAGGAAAATTGCAAAAACCGAAACCGGCCGAAAAAAAATTCACGGTTGCATTAGTTGAATAATATCTGTAATAATAAGTAATCGACTTGATAGTAGTATTGTAAAAATATAAATATAAAATGAGAAATTGAATTTGCAAATTAATTCGGCATAAGCTTGATTCTATGAGCAAAACAAAATAAAATTAACCGCGGCAACATGGGCGGAAAAACCAGAAGGCGTCCCGATTGTCTTTTTGTTTGCATTTCATCGGTTGCTGCTCACATGAGTTGCCACTTATTTTGCTATTTTGTTTTTGGTAGTAGAACATTGAAATTAAAATTAATTTCAATGAAAATTATCTGCAGATTTTTCACAGGTTTTTTTTTTCTTGACTCAGGCAACCAAATTTTTTTTAGTATTCGCGCTGTTTTTTTTTATTTATATATTACACATGCATAAATGAATATATATATATATATATTTATATATATTTATGTACAATCTACAAATGCATATATGTATGTGTGTGTACATATGTATGTTCTTCTTCTTGTTCACTTTTCTGCTGCCATCTTTTATGCTAAGCGTTGTTCGATTCGCCGTTTTACCCCTCCTCCTCCTGCATGAAACTGATGCAGAATGCTAGAATTATCATTAACACAACTACCACCGCTGCTGCTGCCAACGTCCGTATACTGTCCCATTGTTCGTGGCTGGCATCGCTTCAGCTTAGAATTTCTGATTTCGTTCCCCAAAATTCACTTAATTTTATTGCGTTCTATGACGTGGCTGCGATTGTAAATTTACCGCATTTCACTTTCGTATCGCTTTTTTCACACATATCATTCGTTAGCAAATTACTGTCGCTACCGGATTTTGTTCAGTTTCAATTTCTTCCGTTATGTTAAATTGGTGAAATAGTTCTATAAACGCGTCGCCAAATTTTTACCTTTCGTCGTCTAAAATGCGAACTAATTAAATGAGCACTTTGTGTGAGAGTGAGTGCTGCCAACTCGACTCAAATGCATTGTTTCAATGGCGGTAACTTGGCAAATGCCAGAAAAACAATGAAATTACTATTGCTTCGATCCTAAAAGCTTCATACATTATTATATGTAGTAATAACAATTGTTTTCCACATTAAATCAACAAAGTTTAAATAAATTTTTGGACATTTCAATAAACAAAGGATAATGTGGCAACGCTATCCGGCCTGATAAACGCTTGCATCACCGCTTTCTCTTTCTAACGCACGCTAAAACGGCAGTTGGAGCAGCACAAAGCAGAATAGCCAAGAAGTACAAACGCAGAAAAGGAAATTCATAAAATGGTGATTAACATTTTAATAAACAATAAGCAGTTAATTACTGTCAATACCACAGATATTCAACAAATATGCTCACAAATCGAAGAGGCAACTGTAAGTAATTAAAATATCTGATGTAATCTAACAATTAATACCAAAAATGTCCATAGCATTTGCAATCCGACGAATTTTACCTTCTCAGCAATGGCAAACGTCTGAATCGAAATATTTCCAATCAAAATGAAATGCAGACTATTCATTGCATGATTCGCCAGATGGGCGGCAAGGGCGGATTCGGTTCCATGCTGCGTGCGATTGGCGCCCAAATCGAGAAGACCACAAACCGTGAGGCATGCCGCGATTTGAGTGGCCGTCGGTTGCGCGACATAAACGAGGAAAAGCGCGTCCGAGCTTGGCTAGAGAAGCAGGGAGAGCGTGAACGCGAAGCAGAGGAGCGTAAGAAGCGCAAAATTGAGAAGCTGCTGGCGGTGCCAAAGCACGAATTCAAGGACGAGGAATACGAGGAGGCACGCGCCAAATTGACAGAGAAGGTGAACAATGCATTCGAGGAGGGCCTCAAACAGCTGTCTGACCCAGTGGCCAGCGATGCAACCAAAGCCACATCCAGCTCAAGTACAACAACAATTGGCAGCAAGCGCAAAGCCAATGCCAACGATTCAAAAACAAAGCTCATAAAGAAGAAAAAAGGCGCACTTTGGATGGATGACGAGATTTCTGGTAGCGATTCGGACACCGATGACAGCGAAGCCGACGCAGCTGACACAATACAAAAATCAATTAAATGTTAAATGATTTATTTATAGTTTGTGTAGTACTAATTACTATAGTTAAATAAAATGACAGTTAAGCGACAGCATAAATCATTGCGTTACGAACTGAGACGAGACCCATGCAAGTCCCCATTTCAGATTGGATGTGACATGTATTTTGGATATGTTTTCAGTTTTTGACTAATTTTAGTCAATTAATTAATATTTTAATAAAAACTAAAGTTTCCTTTTCAAACGTGATATAACACAAAACAAATTGGCATTTAAACATTTTGCATTTGTTTTTCTGTTTAAACCTTATAGCACTTTAAATTTTTTGCTAGGCGCTGTTCCATTTGAACTGTGAGACACTGTATATGTAAAGTGCATCATAATGTTGGAAGAAATTCGGACTTTGAACAATTATTGGCGAAGATACAACCATTTGAATTTGGAAACGAAACTCAAAAAGTCATTTTCTCGATTTCATATCATAAAAACGTATGT
>JAWNLB010000100.1:0-85000 GCA_035041595.1 Drosophila basisetae
ATTTTTATCTGTCTCTGCGGCGCGTCACATCGCCGCCATACTACAGAGAGAGAGAGAGAGAGAGATAGAGACAGAGAGAGAGAGAGAGAGAGACAGAGAGAGAGAGAGAGAGAGACAGAGAGAGAGAGAGATAGGGACAGAGAGAGAGAGAGATAGAGACAGAGAGAGAGAGAGAGATAGAGACAGAGAGAGAGAGAGATAGAGATAGAGAGAGAGAGAGATAGAGACAGAGAGAGAGAGAGATAGAGACAGAGAGAGAGAGAGAGAGATAGAGACAGAGAGAGAGAGAGATAGAGACAGAGAGAGAGAGAGAGAGAGATAGAGACAGAGAGAGAGAGAGATAGAGAGAGAGAGAGAGAGAGAGAGAGAGAGAGAGAGGATAGAGAGAGACAACACGATAGGTGACCGACGGTGGTGCTTTATTCAACGTACTCATTGAAGTAATTCCCAAATGGTTCTGGCTTCGAGCAGGTAATACGGGTCTATCTTTTTGTCTTTTTATCTGTCTTTTTTAACTTTTGTTTACAAGTATTATTATTGTTTATGTTTACTTTTGTTATTTACATTTTTTTTTATATTTGTTGATATTTTGTCTTTCTATTATTGTTGGTAAATAAAGCTTCTCAGTTATGATGTCGCTCCTCGGCATTTCCGGGGTCAGGTGATTATAGATTTTTATCTTTTTATCTATCTTTTTTAACTTTTGTTTACAAGTATTATTATTGTTTTTTTTCGGAAATCGATTTCCATTCGCAGAACGTGCAAAGTTATCGATAAAATAAAATAAAAAAAAAGTACGAGGTGTGTTCAAAAAGTATCGCGAATTTTGAATTTTCGCGGGTTACGTATAATCGAATTTCGATTTTTTTGTAGCGTTATGTTGGTACTCATGTCTCTCACTTATGCCGACAAGCTCGGCCATTTTGCACGTGTTTTGGATCGTCTTCGATTTTTACCTATTCAAAAAAATGGATCAAAGAACCTGTATCAAATTTTGTGTGAAAAACGAAATTAAGTGCGCGGATGCATTCCGAATTTTGATTGTGGCATACGGAGAAGCTACCTTGGACCGAAGCAATCGGTGCTACAAAATGTTCTCAGAAGGCCGAGAAGATGTGAACGACGAAGAGCGTGCCGGACGCCCGAGCACTTCAACAACAGACGAAAAAATTAATTGAGTGGAGAAAATGGTATTGGCCAATCGTCGAATCACCGTTAGAGAAGTTGCTGAGGAGCTAGATTTGTGGAAGAACAAAAATTGGCTTTTGCACCACGATAACGCCCCTGCTCACACATCGTTGCTTGTGCGCGACTTTTTGGCCAAAAACAACACACTAATGATGCCGCAGCCACCGTATTCCCCAGATCTGGCCCCCTGTGACTTTTTCTTGTTCCCTAAACTGAAGAGGCCCATGAAAGGACGACGTTACGCTACGCTTGACGAGATAAAGACGGGATCGAAGGAGGAGCTGAACCAGACAAAAAAAAAAGATTTTTTGAAGTGCTTCGAAGATTGGAAAAACCGTTGGCACAAGTGTATACTATCTGATGGAGATTACTTTGAAGGGGACAAACTAGATATTCATGAATAAATAAATAATATCTGAAAAAACACAAAATTCGCGATACTTTTTGAACACACCTCGTATTCATATAGCAAAAGCTTGGGAGTTGTAATCGTAACGTCAAAAATTTAAGGCTAGTAAGTACTAATTTTTTCCTTTTACACATTCGGTCACACCGTTAACTTGTCTTGAATAATCTTGTTATCGATTTGTTATTTCGATAAATAACAATTATTTGTTTACCAGTCGACTGGTGCGGCAATAAATTGAAAGCGCTCGAGGCAATTGACTACCTGCGCTGAGAACCCTTGAGTCCTGCGAATCCATCTACCCAAAAGAGGCAGAGCGCGGCCAGGTCAGCGATCAGCGAAGGGCATCGCATTTTCCACATACATATCTGTAATGCTTGACGATATCTCGGCATTGCATATAAGTACAGCAGGCACAACGCACGCCATGGACTCAACATCGGATGCGGATGCGGTAAATACACTGAATATGTGCAGCATTGAGCAACAACAGCTAAACAGCTCCAATATCCTACAGTGCTCACTGTCCTCGCTAGAGAGCGAAAGTGATTTGTCGCTGGCCTTCGAGCGTGATCTGGACGAACCGGCTGATTGCGATGAGCTGCCAGCTTTCGAAATACGCGCCTACTCGCCACATGGTCGCACACCATCACCCATTGATGACTTGAATGTGTCGGATATTGAAACGCCAAAGCAGCAACAGGCGGCACAACAGCAGCGCAGCCCTGAACGCCAAAACAATCCGGAGTTTGTGGCCTTGCGCGAGATTAATGCACAAATCAGTGCACCCAGCGAGAATGGAAGCGATTCAACAACTGGTGTCATCAGTCACGACAACAGCTTGGAAACCATATTTGAGGGTGTCTTTCTGCATACACCGCCGCGTGAGAAGCTCAACAAGAGCACGGGATGCTCAAACTCGAATTCGGCCACGCGTTATACACCAAAGCGTAGTCGGGTTAATATAATGGAACTGGTTGCCATGAATCGCCTGAACATTGACGGCAAGGAAAATCAATCGCCTTGCAACCAGCTACAAGATGAACATACCTAGTATTTATATATTTTCTAATGGATAACCTAGACCCGAACCAAAGCCATATATGGGACACGTTCGATTCGACTGCCACTGAATTTCTAGACTTAAGTTTTCGATATGTGTTATTAACAAGCACTCTTTGTACACTTTGTGTATCTGAAAGGATGAAAAGAATAATGTTTATATAATTTTATGTTTCAAATTTCGAGTTTATGTAGTAAAAACATATGTCTTTCCATGTTCCAAACATTAAGCGGCACGTTCGTTTTTCTTTTATGATGGGCATTCCAATACTGTGCAGGTAGGCACAATTTTCGTATGAAATAGCTTTCATGCTACCTGAAATCTAGGAACCAGGACGAGAGGCTGAGTTTTGTAATCCAAGCAGGTGCTAAGCCTCGGAAGCTCTCAGAAATGTAGTGATTCACGCAGCTGTCCTTAACTCTGACCAAAGTGGAAAATAATATATAGCTTGAAACTGATTGTGCATAAGTATGGTCCACGTACTTACTTCCAGATTAGTGGAGGCAAATTGGGTTTATTATTATTGGGTGGTGAGACTGCACCGCGACCTATTTGATCTATTGTGCCCCCTTCTGAGCTATAGCTCTTCCATCAGTCCCAACTCTCTTACAAACGTGAGGATCTTTGTTGGGTTGAGGTCTACTATGTCTTCGCAATTCAAAACATGCGCCCCTAGGATGCTGCTTCTTCTTCTAGTTCTGTCAGGATGTGCTTCGAGGACTCCTCCTCTCTTTCACAAAACCTGCAGAGATCGCTACTAAGTATACCCAGTTTTGTCAGGTGACTTCTTAGTCTACAGTGTCCTGTCGATAGACCGGTAAGTATCCTAAGGCTATTCTTTCCCATGGTTATGATCTGTTTGAAACGTACAGGATTATAACCACCTAGGAGACATCTGGCTTGTCTGAGTCCCACTGCCTCTGACCAGCTCTGTTGCCGTCTCTGTCTCTCCTCGTTTCTGAGTTCCAGTCGTAGAGAGGAGTTGGGCATCTTTATGGCGTAGGATATGGTTGCCCCCAACTCCTTCTGCTGATATCCTTAGAAGCGTGGCTTTCTGCTTGAGCCTTATGGTGTGGTGGAGTGGTGTGAGCTCCATTAAGGCTTCAAGGGCCAGTGTTGGGCAGGTGCGCATGGCTCCTGTCATACATGCGCAGGCCATTCTTTGCAACTTCTGTAGTTGTTTCTTCACGGTGGTCAGCCGAGCCCTATCACCCCATGCTACCACTCCGTCGGTTCGCATGGGTCTTACTACCATTAGGTATAACCATCAAATTGGGTTACTTAAGACTCTATGTTCATTGATGGTATTAAAGCTACCAAAAGCGTAAATCGTAACAATCCCGAAATACTTATACCTAGAAATTTATTTAAATTATTGTTGAGCATACAATACAAGTAAAACTGCAATTATTTTCACTTACGCATTAATATTTGGCTTATAATTTAAATATGTGTTAAAATCTTATTTGAAATAATGCATTTCCTGTGCACATATTCGATATACATTTATACAATATCATTGGAAGTACTCCGACTTTTGATTTTTTAAAACGATCACCCAAAGACTTAAAAGGTAAAACTTTTCAATGATGCACATTAAGATCTTTAAGAGGCGCAAATTAATAAACATATATCGTATATTTTCCATACTTTCTAATTTCTGAAACCCGCTCCCAACGCTTATGTATCTTCTAGAAAATTACTTTCATAATTTGGAAATGTTACCGTTTTAAACCTAATTTTAGAATATTCCTGCAAACAAATAAAGTTGTGATGATTAAATGGGTGCTGAAAAATTAGCGTGGGGGGAATGTATTGATGAACACAAAAAGTAATACGAAAGTAGTTGGTAACTCTTAATTTAGAAGAAAACTTATGCAAAAGATATGTCCTAAAATGAGGTAGCGTAAAAAACGATGTCTTGAAATTAACTCTGTCATAAATTCATTTTCATAATTTAAAAAATTATCAAAAATTTTTGGAGTGACGCGATGCCGAAAAGATCTTGACACGCAGCAAACCTGGATTAACCTCCTGCCAGCTGAAAAAAAAAACAAATTATTGATTGAAATAAGAAACAAGTACGTATTTACATTTCCAGAGACTTACCGCAAACGCCGCTCACCCAGTCGCGCCTTGACGTTCTTCTTGATGGTGGAGACACCATTGGCGCTGTGCAATCCTCGACCCGTTATGATGAACACATGCTTATAGACCCGCGTGCAGTTGCGCAGCACGGTTATATGACGATCAAGGAACAGATCGAGACTGCTAACTGCTTCCATTGTGTGCAGATAGTGTAGATCAAGTAGATCCGGATTGTTCTGAGTATGCTTGTGCACCTCCATGATGCAGTTAGCGGCACGATGATTGAACACATCGATCTTCTTTTTGTGCAGCTGCGCAATCTCTGAATAGTAGAGAGCCACACTACCGTTGCCATGCTGAATTGCCTGCTTGGCTTTTAAATTGCATTCGGCTCTCAACTGGGCGTGATGGGCGGCTAGATTACGGGTCTCCTCAAAGTCCCGCAATGCCGCACATTTCGCCTCCTCATGCAACTGCGGCGACTTGGCGTTTACTGTCGGCCGTGGACTTAATGACTTTGACGGCGTCTGTTGCTCCTGTTCATTAAGCTATCACAAATCAGAGACAACTATTATTAGTATGAATTGGGCAATGTAAGGATGAATTGTGGCCACCTTTCTGTTTTCCAGCAGCGCCTGCTCATAGAGTTCGGGGCCAGTTAGATCGCTCTGCACATTGCTGTCCAGCACCTCCACGGTCTTCAGATAGTTGTTCTCAGTGTCTGAAAATACCTGCAGAACGGTATCGTTTGGAATTTCTGGAAATTTCTCGCATAGCTTCATTTTGGTCAGATGCGTTGCAATGTCGTTGGGCTTATGACTTGTCGCCTGATTAGCTGCCTGCTGTTCGCTGTTGTAAATGCTCCAGGCCAGCTCCATGTCGAGCAGTTCGTTCACATTGCCGGGCGATTCGCTGCATGCGGCGTATTTGGGATGCTTTAGCAGTCGGGCAAACTGTTCGTCGTCGCGCAACGTTTGCTGACGCTGCTCCTCGAGTTGATTGTGCACCGCTTCCATCCATACCATGTAAAGCTGCTTGGCCAGGCTGCGCGGAACAAACACTTTGGTTGGCAAAGATTCCGGCTCTGTTGGCAGCATTTCACCCTCCCACTGAAAGTGACTGCGAAGTTGTGCAATTAAATTGCCACCCAAATCCATTTCCAGCAACGCATTATCCTCAGAATCTTCGTCGTCCTCATCAGCACCAGTGCAGGGCATTAACGGTGCTGACTCGACGGGTGCCAGCGGCTGGTCTAAAATCCCATTGCGTATATCGCGCACTTTTCTCATATGCTCCGAGTACTGATCATCGGCCAATACAAAACGGTTCTCAATCTGCAACTGCAGTTCCTTGTTCGCGCTGCTGTTGGCAGCACCCTGGCCTGACGCATTTCGTCTCGCACGCGGCTGACGTTGTGGTTTCGCCTGGGTTTTGAGCGACAGAGCAACTGGCGGTGGTTGTGTTTGCAATTGATCAATCAATTTTTGAGATTTATTGTTGCAGTCACATTGAAATTCATCGCTTTCCAGCAGCAACGCATCCTCCGCATAGTCAGAGCCGTCTGCGGTGAGCTCATCCTCTTTGATCAATATATCGACAGCCCAATCCACATCGCCGTTGCAATTCACAAACAAGTCCCACAGACCTGGCAACTGTTTGTTGGGATACATTTGTCGCAGCAGCACAAAGCCAGTCGCCTCATTTGGACAGTTTAAGCAATGACGCTGCAGCAGTTTGCTGTCGGCATCTGTCGATGATGCTGGCGCAACCGTTGAAATAGTTGGTTCATCACGCAAAAGGTCGAGTAATGAATTTTCACTTGTTGCCGCAACGCCAGCAACAACGTTTATTTGCAATGGCAACACGCCTTGCTGCTGCTGTGCCCAATAACTGCTCGCATTTTTCTCATATGGCATCCAGGCTTGAGCATTGATATTCAGCTTAATGCCATTCGAATCGGCATTGGAAACATCCGGCTGCAGCGACGGCTTTGATGGCGCTGCCAACTGTGGCAGTGGTGGAATTGAACGCAGCTGAGGTATTGGCAGTGTATATTTGGTTTCTTTGAGCAACTGTTGAATAGAAATCAAATTAAAGGGGATGGATGCAATTGTCAGATTTGACTCACCTTTAGTAGCTCGACAACGCTGGTCTGCTCGTATCGATCCAGCATCCGTTCAATGTTTTCCTTTGGTACGCGATGCACATTCCTTTGCGCCAAGTTACCAGGTGATTTGCACCAGCTGGTCTTTGGCTCCAGTAGCTCCAATACGTAGCCATGCTGTACGGCAATTTGCACATAAGGCTGCATCTCCCACACCATTATGTTTGTGTTGTCCACGATGATGGGACTCCAACCGGTGGCTGCCTTGCAGCGCACGCGCTGCTTATTCCACTCGTGGGCATCGGACAATTGCGTCGGATTGAACTCGTATCCACGGCACGTGACAAAGAAATCATCGCTGCTATGCACGAAATCACCGATCGAATAATGCTCATCCAGCACACGAATTCGCTGTAGAAGTGTTTTAGCTAGGGTTGTCTTACCGCTGCCGGGGGCTCCGCGCATAATAATCATAATTTTTTGACCATCTTGCGCCTTTTTACAGATTTCATTGAATGCTGTTGCTACCTCATTTGTTATACTGCTGGCGCACATTTTTGGATGAGCACTCGATGCTGATGGTGCAATGTACTTGTTTGTACTGCTGTTGTTGTTGTTATTGCCCTCGTTAAGCCAGAGCGTCATATTTTTAGCTGGCTCAGCAACATTTCCCGCAGTTGACATTGTTGTTGCTATGTTCGCAGTTTCTTTCGGTTCCTAGCGTATGACTGCGTTGTCATCAAAATTAAAGGACATGCATACACGTACAGAATACATGGGCATATATTACACATATGCAATATATATGTATATATATAAATATATATATTACTGCGCAGTTATCGGGCTTAGCTATGTACGCTCGCTGATAGCTTTATCAGCCAGTTGTAGATCCTCGAAATTTGCCAAACCCAAATGGGAACCTCAAGTTGAGATTTATGTTATTTGTGTACACTTTCAGTTGATAACTCAAGCAGACTTGTGATTTGGTTGAGTTAATTATTGTTTATATTGCGAATTTTGAGTAGATCGTAGGGTAATCACTTCTTTTTCCCAAAACAATGCACATTACCAAACCACGACATGCCCGATTGTGCTCAAAACATATCGATATAATGTTTACGCATTTTACAACACTGTCCAGAAATAAGCTGATCGCAGGTAATGCGATATCATTTTAAGTGCTGCATAAATGTCATTACCTTTGACAACGATTTGCTAATCACATTTAATGTCATTACATTTGATAACCAAGGGTTAGTTAATGTTTATTTAATAGCTGATTTCACAAATATTTATCGATATTCACTGTCAGTTGCCGAACATAAGAGGGCTTGCCTGCATGACCAACAAGCATATCAAACGTCTCATGCATGACCCATCGATAATTATTGCTGCACACTTTGTTAACAACAGCTGCATCAGGCATTGTCCATCTCTATACACATTCGTGTAATTCGACTTCGACGTTTTTAAAAAGATAAAACCTATTAAAAATGAGCGATTGGGTAAAAATTGCAGAAGACCAAGAGGTGCCGAAATTGAAAATAGACCTAAATGCGGATGAACCGGCACCGACGAAACCAACAAATAAGGACAACGAACCGGACGTAGCCGACCCAGCTGAAACCAGTCTACTCATTAAAATATTGGGCAAAGGCTTGGTTAACACGAATCAATCGCTGGACATTCAACAAAAGAATCCTAATTCACCGTTGCATTCAGTGAAAACGTTCGAGGCATTGCATCTAAAGCCGGAACTACTAAAGGGAATTTATGCGATGGGCTTCAACACGCCATCGAAAATTCAGGAGACTGCATTGCCAACTCTCCTCGCCGATCCACCGCAGAATATGATAGCACAAAGCCAATCGGGAACTGGCAAAACTGCTGCCTTTGTGTTAGCAATGCTTAGTCGCGTAAACGTCGCGCAGAATCATCCTCAAGTTCTGTGCCTCTCGCCTACTTACGAGCTTGCGATCCAAACTGGCGAAGTGGCAGCCCGGATGGGTCAATTTTGTCCAGACATAAAGCTCAGATTCGCAGTCCGTGGCGAAGAAGGTAATATGTCCATCAATCTATTACGATTTGCGGTTTTTTATTGAAGTACGAGGTGTGTTCAAAAAGTATCGCGATTTTTGTGTTTTTTCAGATATTATTTATTTATTCATGAATATCTATTTTGTCCCCTTCAAAGTAATCCCCATGAGGTATTATACACTTGTGCCAACGGTTTTTCCAATCTTCGAAGCACTTCAAAAAATCTTTTTTTTTTATCATGTTCAGCTCCTCCTTCGATCCCGTCTTTAAGCGTAGCGTAACGTCGTCCTTTCATGGGCCTCTTCAGTTTAGGGAACAAGAAAAAGTCACAGGGGGCCAGATCTGGGGAATACGGTGGCTGCGGCATCATTAGTGTGTTGTTTTTGGCCAAAAAGTCGCGCACAAGCAACGATGTGTGAGCAGGGGCGTTATCGTGGTACAAAAGCCAATTTTTGTTCTTCCACAAATCCGGGCGTTTCTGGCGGATTGCTTCGCGCAAATTGCGCATAACTTGCAGGTAATATTCCTTATTGACCGTTCTACCCTGTGGCAAGAACTCATGATGCACCTCGCCCCTGCAATCGAAGAAAACTGTCAGCAAAACTTTCACATTCGACCTAACTTGGCGCGCTTTTTTCGGTCTTGGTTCGTGCGGAAGCTTCCATTGAGATGATTGAGCTTTGGTTTCCACGTCGTAACCATAAATCCACGATTCGTCACCAGTTATGACCCTCTGGAGCAAATTTGGGTCGTCGCGGACAGAGTCCAACATCTCATTAGCAATGTTCATGCGATGCTGTTTTTGGCCAATACCATTTTCTCCACTCCATTAATTTTTTCGTCTGTTGTTGAAGTGCTCGGGCGTCCGGCACGCTCTTCGTCGTTCACATCTTCTCGGCCTTCTGAGAACATTTTGTACCACCGATAAACGTTGCTTCGGTCCAAGGTAGCTTCTCCGTATGCCACAATCAACATTCGGAATGCATCCGCGCACTTAATTTCGTTTTTCACACAAAATTTGATACAGGTTCTTTGATCCATTTTTTTGAATAGGTAAAAATCGAAGACGATCAAAACACGTGCAAGCAAAGCAGCTGTCAACAATTAAGTGAACATTTAAAATGGCCGAGCTTGTCGGCATAAGTGAGAGACATGAGTACCAACATAACGCTACAAAAAAATCGAAATTCGATTATACGTAACCCGCGAAAATTCAAAATTCGCGATACTTTTTGAACACACCTCGTATTTTATATTTCACTAATACCGCATTTGCATATTGTTTGCAGTTGATCGCAACTCGAAAATTACGGAGCACATCTTGATTGGAACTCCGGGTAAAATGATGGACTGGGGTATCAAGATGCGTTTGTTTGACATCAAAAAAGTTCGAGTTTTTGTGTTAGATGAAGCGGACGTTATGATTGCAACGCAAGGACATCACGATCAGTGCATTAGGATTCATAAAATGCTTAGTCCGCAATGCCAGATGCTGTTCTTTTCGGCGACATATGACAAGGAAGTTATGGACTTTGCTCGCTTGATTGTCTCCGAGCCGACAATAATACGATTGATGCGTGAGCAAGAATCTCTTGATAACATCAAACAATATTATGTGAATTGCAAAAACGAAGATGGCAAATACAATGCCATCCAGAATATTTATGGTTGCATCAGCATTGGTCAGGCAATTATATTTTGTCACACGCGCAAAACGGCTGCATGGCTGGCAGCCAAAATGACTGCCGATGGCCATTCGGTGGCTGTTCTTTCTGGCGATTTGACCGTTGAACAGAGACTTGCAGTTTTGGATCGATTTAGATCCGGCCAGGAAAAAGTGCTCATCACTACAAATGTCCTGTCGCGTGGCATTGACATCGAACAAGTCACAATTGTGGTTAATTTCGATCTGCCCGTTGATCTTCGTGGCAACGCCGACTGTGAGACCTATTTGCATCGCATTGGACGCACTGGTCGATTTGGAAAATCGGGCATTGCTATAAATCTCATCGACGGTGAGAAAAGTATGACTGTCTGTCGCACTATTAAGGAACATTTTCAGAAGGATATTATTTATTTGAATACCGACAATGCGGATGATATTGAAAAGATTGGCAACTGAGTCATTATAATCATTCCATTGTTTAATGTTAAGCAAGCAACATTTGTGAAAATTCTATTGAAATAAAAACATTTTCTGAATATTAAACGCATACAATTTCAAGTTGAAAATACAAAACTTTATTATTTATATTTTATTCATAATGTCTTTGTACTTGATGTAAGATCCATTTACTTATCCAGCACCAATAATAAACCTAAAACAGCTTGATATTATACCCATCACACCTACCAACACTTTGCAAACAACTACCGGTAGGCGAATTGTTACAAATAAAATGGCTTTGAGTACAACCAAGGAGACTTTGAACAGTGGTGGGGCAACTATACAAATAAGTTTTGCTCCATAGTATAAAAAGTAAAACAAGCCTTCAAAAATTACTTCTAGTAACGTGAAAATGACAATTCCCAATTTTTTTACAAATACAAAAAGGGGTTCAAAATAATCATAAAAAAATGAAATTAATAAAATTGCGCCAGCTACTACAATCAGCAACAAAACTAGAACTACCACAGCCCCAACCACAAAAATCAAGCATAAGAAGATAAAAGATTTTAAAAATTCCCAAACAACACTAAGAGAACTAGAATTACTGCTATTATTTCGGGAATAGTGTTCATAATTATAATCATTTTGGTAACTGAAATAATATCCAGTGTTATCTCCATACTGGTATTCGTCGTTGTTTTGATAATTGTGTTGATAATTCTCCTGGTTTTGATTTGGTTTGCTTTTATAATTTTGCTGACTGCCACGATCTCTATTTTTATTCCGATACTGGTATCCATTGTTATTGTTGTTTTGATACTCGTGTTTATTATTCTCCTGGTTTCGATTTGGTTTGCTTTTATGATTTTGCTGACTGCCACGATCTCTATTTTTATTCCGATACTGGTATCCATTGTTATTGTTGTTTTGATACTCGTGTTTATTATTCTCCTGGTTTCGATTTGGTTTGCTTTTATAATTTTGCTGACTGCCACGATCTCTATTTTTATTCCGATACTGGTATCCATTGTTATTGTTGTTTTGATACTCGCGTTTCTTATTCTCCTGGTTTTGATTTGGTTTGCTTTTATAATTTTGGTGACTCCCGCTGTTGTGTTGGCTTGACGATGGTTCGTTATGAGATTCGTGTTGATTTTTATTTGTGTGATAACATCGATCGAACTCCCGACGCGTTTTCGGATCAGATAATATAGCATATGCACCATTAATTGCTTTACAACGGTCTTCGTCCTGGACACTTTGTTTGGGATTCTTATCTGGATGATATCGTAACATCAGCCTGTGAAATGCCTTTTTAATGTCTTTAATAGACGAATTATGCGGAATGCCCATAATATAGTAATAGTCTTTAAAATTATTATTCATTATTTGCGATTTTTTTTATTAAATACAAAAGCACAGCCTGCATTTAAGATGTCGCGTAAACTGTGGAAAGTACACACTTCATTCATAGCAATCGATATATATATATCGGTTGCATCTAGCCATAACGACTTGAATATCGAAATATTTCAAAATATCGTCTTAGAATACTAAGTAGACACTTCATTCATACATTAGTGATGAAAGCAATGCCCCAATGGATATCGATATCGGTTGGATATAGCCATAACGACCTGAATATCGAAATATATCAAAATATCATCTTAGAATACTAAGCGTTTACTGTATCACCACATGATCGCACCCATGCACGCATTTTCATATAAGGTTGGGTTTTTAATTTACCCGTGAATTTGTAGCAGCGAAGTCAAGTGAAATAATGAGATGTTTTCGCTGCACGACACGCGAGAACTGCAAAATTTTCGACGCGCTGCCTTTTGGGCAGAAAAGGGCCCACAGGCTCCGAAAAAAGCCTGATGCATTTCGACTTTGGTTATCTGTCTTGTGAGATGGTGTCGCTGCCTTAGTAAATGGACGCATCAATGGATCATCTGAAGATATATTTATCATATATAGACCAAAAATTGAAGAAAATAAAGCGATTCTAACTCCAGGGCATTTCAAACTGTTGCAAATTGAATTTCTAAAGCGACCATTTTAATACGTTATCCACCACAAATTTTAGTTCAAATAATTAAATTTAATCGATTTCAAGTTAATGCGGATGTCTACAAACGTCCGTAAGTGCTTTGCAATAATGAATAAATAGTAATTTAAGTGGATGTGTTTCACTTCATAGCTGCCGCAACCTGCCACTGCTGTTGATACTTGGCCACTGCTTCACGGTGCTTCAGCATGTCTTTTTCCCTGCAATACAATAAATAATTGATAATATTTGGCATTTTGGGTGTGCTGGACAGTTAGCATACATGTTTTCCAGTGTATCGCTCGATCCCTTCAGTTCCTTCGAGATATACTCGATGCGTTTGCCAACATTCTGGCGTGAATCCTCCAACTCTTGTTTCACCAGCACGGGTCCGAACAACTTATACACTTTGTTGTCTGGTCCAAGCAAATTTAGTTCATCCAGCACGCACTTATTCTCATTCAGCTGACTCTCCAGGAGTGCGCGTTGCTTAACCACCTTGACGCAAGCTGTATTACCAGAAATTCAAATTTATTTTAATTGCACTTATTCATTATTTTAATTCACTTACATTTCTGTAGATTTTGGTATGACTCAACCTCTGATTGCATTTTTTTATACAACGCTGCGCTGTTTTTATCCATTTTATTTGCTTTCTATGCAGAACCTGTTAGAATTCTTTATATTTTAAAACAGTTGCCGGCTTGTGTCTGAAATAATTTGTTAAGCAAAATTAGTCGAGGTGTGCGAGTATGTGTGAATGTGAAGCTGCTAGTTGTAGCAATTAGTTAATTGTATTTGCATTTATACTCTCAAAACAATTACACAGTCTACTTTGTGTTCTTGTCACTTTTACCAGATTTTTTAAAGTTGAAAGAAAAAGGATTTTCGCTAAATTTTTGCTTTTAAATAAGCTGAGCTGCGAATCACAAACCAGTGCACGCTTTTATATTAAAATTTAGCGTTGCCACCTGTAGAAATTCATGTCAGAACAGCTGACCATAAATGGAAAGAAAATGTAAATTTAATCACCGAAAATGCATATTGTAAGCTTTTTTCATGAGAAATAATATGCTGAGCATTAAATAATATATATTATCTAATAAAAACATATACCATAAAATGAAGTTTCACACATTACAATGTTGTAAAACGTTGAGAGGGTGTGTTTAGCTTGTGGAAAACGCAAACGGTACGACATGCTCATATCGCTGAAGAAATTATATATTTCTAAGTAATTTACTTACTTCAATACTAAAAGTGCACTTATTTAGTGAATAGCAAAAGTGTTAATTAATTAAGAAATTAATGTTGACGCACTCATGTACTATAAAAATGCAATGAGCAGTCATCATGCAGTCGCATCGTGACACGACGCCCATAATAACATCAGAAACGCTGCAACAAAGCATACGGTTTCGCGCCGAAAAGGAAAACGGTGAAAACACGCAAGAAAATACGAAAAGAAAAAATAGGCAGAAGTGAATGCACAAGAACAAACGTAAAAATGTGTTAGGAAGCAAATGCATCGTTGGTTTGTATGCTGAACTTGCAGCAAGGCTACGGACAGATCGTCGAAGTGTGTGTGTGTGTGTGTGCATGTGTGTGCGAAGCAAGCGGCGCGGCTGAGGCAGATCCCCTCCAACCCCTTGACTGTCATCCCACGAGATAAAACACAATGGCACCAACCAAGAAACGTGAAAGGGACAATAATGCCGACGTTGCGACGGGCGTTGTTTCCAACAGCATAAATGGTTTGAACAGTGGCAATGGACATGCTGCAGATGCTGCTACAAGTGAAGCGTTGGCAGCGCCAGCGCCAGCATCGGCCATGTCAACAACAATAGCCCATGACAGCCAAACAAAACTAAATGGACATCAGCAAGAGCAGGAACTCTTCTTGCAGGCATTTGAAAGTAAGCTTTTGAAGCCAGCACAACTGGTATTCCACATATGAACAAATCAAATCTAAACTAATCAATAAACTTATCCAGAGCCCACACAAATCTATCGCTATCTACGCAATCGCCACGAGACAAACGTAAGCATATCCATTGGTTTCAATAATTACTTTTGTACCTTATGCATATGTATTGTATCCGTAAATTGCAGCCCATATTCTTAAATCGCACGCTCAGCTATATGAAGGAGCGCATGTCACGCAACAATAAGAAAAGAGCCAATTTCAAGATCGATTCCATACTGGAAAAAATCACACAAAAGTCTGAGGCTGTATCCCAAAACTTCCTGCATATAATCTACGATTCTCTGATTGAGAAACACAAGCCGCAAGACAACGAAGACTTGCTACGACAGGGCCAGGATCAACTGCTCGGCGAGGCGGGCGAAAGGGTGTGTGTGGAGACAACGCTTTACAAGATAACGCGCAGCAAGCGCAAGGACAGCACTCTCGATTTTCAGGAGCTGCTCAGCAAGAGCTCACAAATTGTTTACAATCCCAAGGAGGGCATCGAGGAGCACGCCACCATTAGCATACCTTTGCAGACAATGCGACCCATGGGTGATCAGCACACTCTTTACAAGCTGCTGTTTCGCATCAAGATGCTGCCGCAAGCGTGCAACGATGAAAATGCAGGTAAACAACAATGAGTGTGAGCGTATAAGTTGTGGGTAGAGGTGTGCCAAAGATTAGATAACCTTGCGCAGAGATAATTACAATGTGTGAGATAGTATTCGATTCTCTGCTCGCATTCCCGTCCAGTTGGTCCTGATATACATGTATCGTACGTAACCCGCGAAAATTCAAAATTCGCGATACTTTTTGAACACACCTCATATGTAGTTATTATTTGCCACAATGAGATAGATTTATAATAACACAGGGTTGACTGGCAAACAGAAATATTTTATGTATACCGTTTATGCCTTCCTTGATGCTACTTTTGTGATCGAATTGTAATTTTTATTTCACTTGAACAGCAACACCGCCGAACAAACGATCGCGCAGCAACGAGAAAGTTTACGGCTCCGAGTTGATACTGTATGAAAAGTCGAGCGGCTTCATCACTGAGGGCGAATACGAGGCGATGTTGCAGCCGTTAAATTCGTCCAGCATTAAATCGTTCTCACCAAAGAAATGCACCTGGGAGACAATGCCCGACAGCTACATTCCACTATCGCTGACCTACGACGTGTACCAGCAGAGTCCCATGCTCAAATTCCATTTGACATTGTCCAATGAGCAGTTGCCCGACACTATTGCAGCGCCCGAGATGCAGCGTTATGTGCATCATTTGGATGCCGAGACGGAACTTAGTCACCTTAACATCAGCAATATCAACAATAACAACAACAACAATAATAATAACAATAACAATTGTAGCGGCCTCAAGAATGGCAATGGCAGCACCATCTGCAAGGCCATACCACCGGAACACTTACAAATCGTCTACAATTTTATGTACAGCAATAACACACGCCAACAGACAGAGTACACGCAGGAACTGAACTGTCCGTGGTGTGGATTAGACTGCCTGCGCCTGTATGCACTGCTCAAGCATCTGAAATTGTGCCATGCGCGCTTTAACTTCACGTACCAGCCGGCGGGCAGCGGTGCTCGCATCGATGTGACCATCAATGACGCGTACGATGGTTCGTATGCCGGTTCGCCCTATGATCTGGCCGGTCCGTCTGGCTCGTCCTTTGCCCGCACCTGTGGCCCGGTGAGGCGCACCTCGGTCACCAGCCTGATGGTTTGTCGACCCAGGCGCCAGAAGACTTGTCTCGACGAATTTCTTGAATTGGATGAGGATGACATTAGCAATCAGCGCTCGTATATAACAGGTCACAATAGGTGAGCATTGATATTGAGAGATTATCTGTGATTCAGACCTGACGGGGAGCCTCTCTTATCTTTCTACATGAATTATTTATTTTGCTTTTTTACACATTCGACTGGCATCTTTATATATGCATTATATAGATTATACCACCATACGGAGACCTGCCTGCCGGTGCATCCAAAGGAGCTGGACATTGATTCGGAGGGGGAGAGCGATCCGCTTTGGCTGCGCCAAAAGACAATACAAATGATCGATGAGTTCTCCGACGTCAATGAGGGCGAGAAGGAGCTGATGAAGCTATGGAATCTGCATGTGATGCGTCATGGCTTCGTGGGTGACTGCCAGCTGCCGTTGGCCTGCGAAATGTTTCTGGATGCCAAGGGTCACGAGATTGTCCGCAAGAATCTCTATCGCAATTTTATACTGCACATGTGCTCACTGTTCGATTACGGCCTGATCGCGGCTGAGACCGTCTACAAGACGGTGCAGAAGCTCCAGGGGCTGCTCAGTAAATATGCTGCTGGCCAGGAGCTAATGCAGCGTCAGCGGGAGGCGCAGCTCAAATATTGGCTGGACGTGGGCATGCACAAGAAGCAGGACGATCTTAAGCACAAATCGCCGCAGAAGCCAACGACCAGCTCCAGCGGCGATATAGCAACTACCTCATCGGGCAGCGTTTCCAGCGCCATGCAACCGCCAAAACGCATGCCAGCCAATCTGAAACGGGCGAATGCTGCCGCCGCTGCTGCTGCTGCTGCTGCAGCTGCAGCGCTTGATGCCCAGGATAATGGCTCTGTCAATGGCAGCAACAATAGCAAGAATGTGGCCAAGAAAAGTGCCGACCAGCCGATGGCCAACAATTTAGCCAACACACGGGAGCGCCGATCCGAGCAGGCGTTTAAGCGCAACACGAACGTCGGTCGCCTCAGTGCGCCCGAAAGCAGAACTGCCAACTCAATGTCCAAACGCAAGATCGGCGCTAAAGGTAAGTGAAGGCCAGCAATGGCATGTTCGAATTGCAATCAACTGACTGACATTCATTAATCATCCGAATCCGCATCACGACATTCTGCTTCACCATAATCATTCGCCCAATCTATGCTCGAATGAAGTCTGAATGGAAGAAAATAAATGAATTATATATTATATATTTATTTGTACAGATCTTGAGTTTCCGAGGAAGCGTAAATTGTTTAAACTTTCAAGTTATAGAACTGTGATTAAAACAGCCATCCAAGTTTCGTTTTGTATATCCTATTTCTACTTAGATACAGTACTTTTGACAAGCTTGTGCTTTAAAAATGATAATCCGCAAGCATTATAAATTATTATTATTTGTTTTTATAAATCGTAAAGCAAGTAAATTGAATTTGATAAAAGCTACAAGTAATTTCAAGACTTCGTTGCAAAGCTTTTGAACCGGGTTCATTCACATGCATCTTGTACATACTATATATCTATCTATCTATCTATCGCACATTCACATTATCAAGGATCACTGCGCCATCGCCATCGCCATCGTCATGTCAATGAAGAGGCAAAAACAATCAATTAAAAACAATACCACCGACAAAATGTATTCAAAATTTTGTATCAAAATTATGATTATGATGGCAAATTTGCCCAATGTTTTTTTCTTTCTCTCTTTCCCTTTGTTTTCTATCTTTCGTTTGATTTCGGATTTACATACATACATACGACCATTATTGTACAATGTGGTTGCCTTGGCCAAACAGCAGAAATGTCTGATGTGGATCAGTTGGAAGCAATGGCCTCTGTGGATGTGCCTCAAGTTTTTGCTGCTGACAATAATGGCAATGACAATGAGAATGGGATTAGCAATGGTGTTGAAGATGATGCAACAGTTAATCATGTTGATGATGTTGCTGATGATGTTGATGAAGTTACAGGGAGTTTGACTGCCCACGTTTATCATAATTAAGTTAGCAATTGTAATTCGCATTTACATTCGTTCATCTCTCATTCACTCTCTTTTACACTCTCTTTCACGCACACAAACACACAAACACACACATGCATATACACAGATGCGGCTGTGATCAGCAAGAAGCATCGATATAGCGAGGACGGCACCAGCGCTAACGGATCAGCGACGCGCAACAACAAAAGCAATAATATTAATCATACACTGCCAGTAAACAGCAATAGCAACAACAAGCGACGTCGCTCCGCAATGGAGCGCAGTAGATCAAACAGCACCGTTGGCGGCAGCAGCGCTGCAACCTTGCACGGACTGCGCACACGTCTGTCGGTGCCTGGGACCAAGTATGAGAGACGCTGACGCAAGCGGCGCTGCTGCTGTTGCTGCTGCTACTAAAAACAAACAAAACTATGACCAGCCACAGGAGGAGAAGGATTAATTGACTATAAGCGAGGGCGTTTCGTTTAGATTTTGTGGTTTAGTTTTGATAAGTTTATGTTGAAAATGGTTCTTATTATATCCTGTTCAGCAAATGATTATCAGTTTATTATACAAATTTTGCTAACCTTAAGTATTAATGTTAGATTGTGTTGTGTAAATTGTACCAAATTGTAAAGTCTTCAAAATCACACGAACTCCATTTCAATAAATCATATTTCAATTTCTTAACTTATATATTAAATGCAACTATATATGCATATTTTAAAGCAAGTTACTTAACAATTGCTGCAGACAAACAAATCAATTAAATTCGTATTTAAGCAATCGTAATACTTTCTGCAGGATTCCATTTTTAAAAAACAAACATGTACATTTCAAAAAATACATACGAATAAACATGAAATAAATTTTAATTAGCTCAGATTACATGCGTAAAAAAATATTTTAGCATAAGTGAATGTAATATGAAAGTAAAGCGAATCTTGGCAAGCAAATGACACCCAAAAATAAAATCAACCACACAATAGGTACTAAATAAACATCCAATCAATTTAAACACAGCTGAATAAAATGTCGCATATATATTTTTACAGTGCACATTTCTTGCTTTATTTAATTTTTCAGGATAACAGTGCAAAAATCGTATACATTCTTTTCGATAGGTAAACTAATAATTCTTTGGAGTGCTATAATTCATCTCGAGCAGATCGCCAGCATTCATCGACATAGACATATTGTTCTGCCTCTCCTCATTAAACTCCAGCAGGGTGCGTTGCAGACGACATCTCAAAATATTGGCGTTGCTTTTGGATAATGTTCGCAATTCACTTAAGATAAATGTGACCAAAGCCTCGTCTCTACCAACAGCACCCATGACCTGTTGTCGATGTGCAGCAGATGTGGGTGTTGTTGTTGTGACACTAGAGACTGCTGCTGAAGAGTTTGGCAGTTGTGCAACCGAAGAGATTATTGTGCAATCCTCTTCGACCGTATCAACAGCTTCATCTTGCGAAAATGTTCTCGGGGGTGTTACAGACCGTTGTGTGGGAGAAGTAACTGGTTGGTTAGATCGACTATCGAGAAAGGAAAGTGATTTCATATAGAGCCATGCGCGTTTGTGTCTTAAGGATACGTGATATGATCCTTTCAAAGTCTTCCATTTTTTTAACAGATCCGCTTCGTCAAATTGACTATCAAAGCCATCGACTACTTTTGACCAAGCCTCTTTTCTCTCTTTCTTTTTGCAATGGCCAACATCGTTAGGGTTCCAGATGGATTCTTGGTTTTTTACTAAATCGATGAATTTAACAATTTGTTCGTGATCCCAAACTTTAACTTTCTTTGGTTTCTCAGGCTTCACTATTGGCGCTCTTTTTTTGCTAGACTTTGTTGCCTTATCCGTTTTGCGAACCATCTAAAAAATGGCATTGCAAATATTTTACTCATATTCATTTAAATACTTGTCTTGAATCTTACTCTGAATAGATGGCTTAAAAAAAATACAAAACTCAATGTACTCGAACCGAACTAATTTTTGCTTTTGGAAAAGGACGCATAGGAAGCAAATTTATTGTAGCTATCGATATTTTGTAGTGAGGAGCACTTTTGTAAAATTATCGATTTGAATTCAATCAACATCGTTATGTTTGTTAACGCCACCGTCAATGATAATTAACATGTCAATTATAATTCGCGTTAACTTACACTTACAGCCATTTTACCAAAATCATTTACAGCAAAATCTTTTACACATTTTAAAGATTTTAATACAAATTACTTATATATGAGATGCAACAAATTGTAGTGCAGTTAACAAGTTAATTCATTTCATATTCATAGATATTGTTTTGCATTTCCTCACTGAAGTCCAGCAGGGCTCGTTGCAGACGCCATCTCAAAATATGAGCATCGCTTTCGGGTAGTGACCGCAATTCACTTAGAATAAATGTGCCCAACGCCTCGTCTCTAGCCTTCGAATAATTATTGAATCTGGACACGAAGGATCTGCTAGGTTCACTAGACGTAGGTGTTGTTGGTATACCATAGGTTAAAAAGATTTTATTTGTAGCACGAGGAGATATTGTTGTTGACGAATGTGGCAATGTTGCAGCGGCAGAAATTGTTACTGGAGAATATGGCAATGTTGCTGCGGCAGGGATTATTGCTGAAGAATGTGGCAATTTTACATCGTCAGAGGTGGTTGTGTCCAATCCTACTACACTCTGATCACTCGTATCAATCTCATCACTATCATCATCGGATTCTGATGTCGAAGACTCAGCTCGCCGCTCCCTTGAACCATCGATGAAGACTAGTGAGTTATAATATTTAAAATTTTTTTTTTTTTTCTATGATAAATATATTGTGTCCTCAAGGCGTTCCACTTTGCTTGGACTTCAGCCGCATTGAATTTCATATCAAAGTCTTTGGCCACTTTTAACCAGAAGAGTTTTTTTCCTAATCTATTGGCATATTCGGCGTGGTTTGCGTTCCATACGAATTGTTCCTCTTTTACCAAACTAATTAGTTTATCAATATCTCTCTTCATCCATACATATTTTTTTTTTTGCTGCTTCTTCTTTTTGGATTTCATTTCAACCGCCCTTTGGTTAGAGGCATCATTGTCAACAATTTCGGCCTCCATCTAAAATATTCAATTGATAATGTGTCACTCACATTAGACACAAGTTCTATCAAGAATCTTACCGGAAAAGTTTGTAACTGTACCACTCCAAATTATTTAAACACAAACAATTTTGGTTGCTTTTGGTAGGCAACGCAAATTTGATTTATCTAACCTATCGACATTTTATTAAGCGTGTAGTAACTATGTAAAGTGAGGAGTGACTCTGTAAAATTATAACTTAACTCAATCAGCTGGATCTCTCTGTTAACTTTTCCGACACAATTACTTAAACCATTGGTCCACATTTTTTTGAAGAATCAAATTTACGCAATTGCAAATCACATAAAGCCCAGATTTCCATTTATGTGTCAAGTTTACGGATTGAATGAATAAATTTGAAAGCTCCACGAAAAAAAGACCAAATGCTTGAATTCGATCATTTTTATCGATAATTACATAAATTTTGATTTACCTGTGTTATCGGTTCGCTCGGGCAGTAACAGCTCCTTTGAGCATTAACATGAGTATTTTAAGTATAAGTTTAACAGTATAACAAGAAGACGCGGTGGTTCCTGTTACTGGGTGTTAAGGTATTAGCATTCAAGAGAAATAACATTCATTGTTTGTTGTTGTTTTGCCGTCGGAGTAGCATGCACGTCGGTGTCCGCGCGTAAATTAATAAGAAATAGATAGTTTCAGAAACAGAACAATAAAACTTGACAACAGCATAAGCCATTTTCGATTTGTACGCAGTATAAATTCAATAAGTACACACCTGATTTGCGGACGTGTGTTTTTTGTGGGCGCGCAAAATCGTTAATTAGTTTGATTAAAAAGTGCGACAAAGTAGATGCACAATATACGTATTCGTGTATGTATTGGTATTGTATGCGCATACATTGGCTGCTTGTCAAAACGTCCCTCGACTGCCCCATAATAATAATAATACGCGAAACGAAACGGCCAGCAAATAAGAACAAAAATAGCAATATTCAATCAAAAGAAGAGCGCGCGCGTGTTGTGTATATTGTGTGCTTTTGCTGCTTGCTTGTGTATTTTAGCCAAGACAGATCATTTGCCAAAAAGAGAAGAGCAAGCAGCGTGTGTGTATGCATACGAATAAATGTAAATAAAAAAGAAAAAAAGAAGAAAAGTGCAAAGCGAAAGTTCCATTGTGTAAAATCTTGACTGCGTCCAACGAAGCATTTGTTTAACTTTGTTTAACAACGCAAAGCGAGACACATGGACTACAACAATCACAATAACTGCAGCGACAACAGCAATAGCGACGGGCAGCGAAAGAGCTGCAAGCGGAAAAGAAAAAGCAGAGCAAAGCCATTCTTTCTGTTTCAAGTGAACTGCAATAAAATTCAATTGTGTGGCCAGATGTGTTTAATAAATGATTGCGATTGTTGCGCCAATTGTATATTATTATGGCCTTGTTGAATAAACTGTTCTTTCCGTCGGTACCAGCAACACCCACGCAATCAACGCCAACAACCCAAGCAACAGCAGCATCAACAACGACACCCGCAACGCCGCTAAATTATGGCCAACAAACAGTAGCGGAGGCGGCATCACGTACACATGCCTCTGCCGCTGCCTCTGCTGCCGCATCTGCCGGCAACAATAGTTCGTCGTCCGGTAAATCAACTCAAACATCCAGAAATTATCTAAGGTAAGTGTTTGCCTGACTGTTGCATACTATTAAAGATCGGCACGTATCGTGCTGATAGTGACAACTAACTGCACTATTCGTCACGCACCCATCTCTAATTTGAGCATTTAAATCCCAACAGCTGGTATTAAGGGCGGCGTAAACAGGCAAAGGCGCGCACAACAACCCCCGTTGCTCAGAATAGGCAGCTGCACATGCACTCACCGAATACAAAGTACCCAAACACAAGTAGTGTAAAGAAAGCATGGGTGGTAGTGGTGTGGTTCGCCTCATCGTTATCACTGTCAATTCGCGGCGCTCTTTTGTATCTTCCTCTTTGTGGCTCGTACGCAAATTGGCGAACGTAAATGGGGACAATAACCCAACAAACATTTTTGGCAAGTGCACGCGCTTCGATTCTCGTCACGTACGCCAAATTGCATCCCTTGCTCTCTTTCTCTCTCTCTCTCTCTCTCTGTGATATTCTGATAACTGGAGAAGTCAAAGTGCAAGTCATAAGTGCGCCCCCAGTCAACAGCACTCTTACTTGCCAACTGCTTCCCATTACACTCCCCCCTCCCCCATACTATTTTCGCCGCTGACGCTCTTTTTGATGTTCGTCTAGTTTCACTTCGTTTTGTAGGCGAGCGAGCTCTCTTGCTCTCGTTCTCGCGCTCTTGTCGATCGGCAAGTGTGTTTGTATGCATGGGTGTATAGCGTCGGCATTGGGGGCAGCGAAACAGCGGACGTCAGGCGTAAATGTAAATAAAAGCGAATCACATGACTTGCTAATCGGCGTTCACAGTCGTTGCCTGCCTGCTCTCGTGATTATTATGTCATACACACATATTGTTGTTGTTGTCTTTGGCACTGCTGGGTGCCGTATATATGTGAATCTGAGTGAGTGTGTGTGTGTGTATGCATCAATACCCTTACATTGCGGAGGATATTTTGAGTTCATCACGTTTGTGTTGTATATAATTTATGTTAGGGTATCTGCGGTTCGCATTGGTGCAGAGCAACGATTTGCATTGCATTGCTTTGTTGTTTTGCTGTTAATTCATTTAATTATTATTTATTACTGTTTCTTTGCGTATGCTGTATGCTGAACTCTGCGCGCTTTTACAATGTTGATTCTTGACGCTTGCACTTCGCCGTCAGCAACTGCTCTGCTCTGATTGCGGTCGGTCTGTCATTCTCTCTATGCTCTGCCTTGTTTGTTTGCTTGAGTGTGTGTGTGTGGTTGTGTATCTATGGGTTGCTCGATCAACAACAGCAATAGCAAGAGCAACAACAACCACAACAAATATAATAACAGCTATTTCAATTGTTCATTTACAATTTGCATTTCCCCATTCAGTTCACAACGTGCGCATATCGTTTGCGCAGCGTTTACTTTTTGTTAAATCGATTATAGCGATCACAACGTATGTACACACAAATTTGTAGCTATATTTGTATATATTTGTGTAT
Organism: Drosophila basisetae; assembly: GCA_035041595.1. Taxonomy (NCBI): domain Eukaryota; kingdom Metazoa; phylum Arthropoda; class Insecta; order Diptera; family Drosophilidae; genus Drosophila; species Drosophila basisetae. The sequence goes on from JAWNLB010000100.1 coordinate 24,992, forward strand.
GTATGCACTAAATATTGTATGCGTGATGAGCATGTGGCGAGTGCACGGAAGGGGGCCCCCCATACACCCGAAAACGAACGTTTCAATGCCCGATAAGGCACTAAAAGGCATTTTGGCACTTTCAAGTGTATATTGGCCAATTCGTGGCTTCACTATATATATGTAAGTATGTGTCTGTGTGTATGTGTGCATATACATACACACATATTTATTGCCATTTCAGTCACACTCTCACTTATACATTTACACACACACAGCTGGCGCAGCTCTCGCATTCGCCATCACGTGATAAACTTTTTAACTTGCTAATTAATTACGGGGTTTTTGCACTTTGCCAAATGTAAACTTCAACTCAGTTGCAGCGAGCTGTTTGTCGGCTGTCTAGGGTGTGGAGGGGGGTGGAAGGTAGGGGGAGTACAGCGCATTGTGCTAGGTCAGGTTTTTGGCCGCTGTAAGCCAAATAAACACAGACTGCTGACAGTTAACGTTCATTTATTAAATTGTTTATATTTTACGATACGCTTAGGTAAATTTCCATTAACTTGCCACTTGGCTGTGTGGGGTATTCATGTGTGTGTGTGTATAATAATACGTTCTACGTTATCGTTCATGGCTTGCGACTAAATGCTCAAGAAAATACTCTGCATTCATTTTGTTTTTTTTTTTTTATCACATTTTGCGTATATTTAAAAAAATTAATAATAAAAATAAAGCTCTACTGAAAGTGTGCGAAAGGCATAATAAAAGTAATGATAATCATGATGATAACTATATGTACATGTCTATATGTCTACTTAACTGGCCAATATTTGCGTTCGTCAGTCAGTCAGCTAGTCAGTCATACGGCTGCTCCCCCTCCCTCACACACACTGAATCATGGCTGAATCGTGTCCATATTTAGACTTTTGCTAGTCAGTTGCTGGTCACATGAGCATTCAGCAGAAAAGTATGCGAAAGAGCAGAATAGCAAAATATTTATATATATATATATATATATATATATATATATAAAATAAATGTTTGGCAAAACCAAATAATGGATCATCGAATGCTACACTAACCCATATACACACACAGTGATATCTTTACGGTGTGTGTGTGTGTGTGTGTGCAGAGTTATTAGCACATAGTTAATAATTCCTGATAAATGGATATATCTATATCTTTTAGTTTTGTATTTTTTTTTTTTTTTTTTTTGTGAGACTTAGTGTGTGCATTGTGAGTGGCCAACTTTCACACGAATAATAAAATCAGACAGAGCTCGTGGCAATATATCTCTATATAGCACACTATATAATCAATGTCTATGTCCCCAATTAGCACTCGATTGTGGAAACTTTATGCCAACAATCGTTTTCATCTTTATTGACAATGTTGCACGGGGCAGGGAGGAGGCGATGGTTGGGCTTATCGTGTGAAATAGTCGAATTATGTATTTTATTTGATAGCTAATTAAATTCCATCTTCTTCACACATAAATAAATCAATCGACAAAAATGTTATAAATAATTCGGTTCTCGTAGACCCTTTTGTGCTGTGCGGGCAGCCGTGTGCCAAAAATTGATTGTAAATTGATAAGTGTGCGCAAATTGTTTAAACAAATACACATGCACACGCCCACAGCGCACACATCAATCATTAGCGCTTTATAGAAGATATGCCCGTAATCCCCCCCGACTTATGTGGTATTTAATTGTTATGATTTACATTGGCCCATTACGAGATCATCATAATGTGCCACGGTGGCGCCCATTTGTCTGCCTGTCACCAGAACCCATCATTGGTGAAGCTTACTTTCCACCACTGTGAACAGTGCGCACATTGTGTGCATATTTGTTTTGATTATTATTTGTTTGCTGGTTGGTTCACTGCTTCTCGTGGTGCACCTTGTATGGAAAGATTTGCGTCGCAGCAGCAGCAGCCGCCTCGTGCCTTAGTGCAAACAATCACCCTGTGCCCATTATCAGTGGGTATATACAATCTTAATGGGGGTGTTCGTTTGTTTCCATCTACATGTGTGTGTGTGTGTGTGTGTGTGTGTGCGTGTTTGCGTGTGTGTCTCTGTCTCGCCATCAGTAAATAACAACTAATAAATATGCTGATGACTTTTGGCTGACTAGAAATATACCTCAGATATGCCACGAGAGTAGCTTTGCAGTAAATAAATTATTACTCAAATTCCTTTCATTTATTTGCATGCTTATTCATATTTATTTATAATATTTAAATTTTGTATTATTTATTATTATTGATATTAGCACACCCCACTAGTTGTTGCTGCATTAAGCTGGGTATAGATAGTCACATTTAAATGCCAACGTTGTCGACTTTGCCACTGTGGCTTTATGTGTGAAGTCTCGTGGTCTGCCAAGTCATATGAGTGTGTTGTCGTCGCAGTTGTTGTTTTTGTTTTTGTTGTTGTCTGTTGCTGTACTGCTAATGTAGTTGTTATTGTTGTCCGAACTGATAGCTAAACGCGCTGCGTTGTCTACACAACTGTCGCTGTTGTTGTCTTCGTCGTCGTTGTTGTCGTTTGGTATTTATCAGTTAGCAAAATTGCTTTTGCTTTTCAACGGCCAACGTCAAATTAGACATAATACCCAAAGTAGAAAGTGCTGCTGTCAGCTGTAAATAATGCAAAGCCCTCGCAACGTCAAGGAGGACTTTTGTTTAGACCCACAGACACACACACACACACGCAGATGCACACACACTCACAAGCTTATATCTTTGTCATATAAATCACTCAGAGGCAATCAATAGAATCTGTTTGCATTACCTTTTTCAGCTGCTGATTTCTGTACTTGAAGTCTATGATTAATTAATTTTATTTTGTATAAATTTATAGCAAAACTTGCTCAATCAGAGTTACATATTTAATCATGATAGCAAAATGTAGCCTTACTCGGATTTATTACCAAGAATGTGAACAGTACCAGACTTATTGTTTGTACTTGCTGTTGTAAACTGATATGTTTATATTTATTTCTTATACAACAATGGATATTTGTGAAGCAATTTATTGCTAAAATTTAAGCAAAAATATAGTGTAATTTGAAGCGATAATAAAAGACTGTTTATTCATTGGTATACGAGTATTTCTTGAATATATAGCTATAGGTATGTAATGTAGTTTCGATACTTAAGCTATTAACATAGTGAAACAGTTATCGCAATTTTGTATTGATGTTTACACATTTGCAACATATAAATATGTGAACATTTCTATGCTTAACACTATAAAGTGTTGTAATTTAGTTTACCCGCTCTTTTGGAACTGGCTTATAGTGCTATTAGTCGAGATATTTGCATTGAGGCATAATTAATTGATTTCCGCAGTTTTGAATAGCATTTTAAATGTTGCCGGCCTTGAGATATTTGCAATTAGTGAAGATCAATCGACTTTCGCCGCTCTTGAGCACCTATCGAGCGTTGCCAGACTTTAGACATACATTTCGCCACTTTCAAACACTATTTAACAAGTACATTAATCATTATTCACAAGTTTTCTTTAGTTTAGTCACCTTTTTGTTTCGCTTTTTTCTTATTTTTTATGAATTTTTCGTTGTTTTTTGGACCGCTCCCATCTTGAGTCATGCTGTACAACAAAAAGCTCACGTCACATGACCAAAGGTAAAAAGAGACGCAATTTACCTAACCCCCGGCCCCCAATCTGGAGTTAGTCTGCTTTTTTTAACTGGTTTATTGTTTTGGCGCTTCTGGTTTCTGTGTCTCGCTTTTGTTTGTTGTGCGTATGTATTTATATGTATATATTTTGAGTGGTCCGATTTAAGTTCTATTCATTGATCGATTGCTGGGGGCACGTGTTGTATTTATTGTATGTGTGTGTGTGTGTGTGTGTCTCGTTCCATTCATTGTTTGTCTTGCTTTTGGTTGCTCCGTTTCAAGTGTCACTTGGCAATCAATTCTCGTCGTCGTCGTCGTCGTTGTCGTTATTTGCACATTTGTTTGCTGCCAGATACATTTCTCATGTTATTGGTGGCTATTACCCCTACCTGGCCGCACTCTGCACATTCGGACATGCCAATGTTGGCAATTAGCGACAGCAACAATTATATACGCCCTTATGCCAATTTGCATTGAACTTGACACTCGATTATTTGCGCACTTCACTCTCTGAGCAGTATTATTGTTGGTTCCGGTTGGCGGTGGGGAGGGTGAAGGTCAACGTTAACTGTATACTGAGTGAGTAAACATTGTATATACTGGCATTATATGATTTTAATGTGCTTGCTGCATCTCTTGATAATGATTGTCAATTTGTTGTATCTCGAACACAATAAAATATATACCAAACAAAGTGACGTCGGCGACGATGACGCTGACTGCGCTGTCGACTTTTGCGCCTTTGCCGGCACAGCTTGTTGTCATTTTCATTGCCGCTCGTTGCTGTTGTTGCTGTTGTTGGCGCGTTGGCAGCGATAGCGGCATCGTCGTCGCCATCGTTGGTTGATTTGGTCATGTGACTTGTTGTATGGAGCAACTGGTTGCTGTTGTTGCTGTTGCTGTTGTTGTTAATTTTGCTTTGTTGTAGTCACTTTGGAAATCTGTTTTATTTTTTTTGCACACACACTCAGAGAGAAATACACAGACGACCACTCTGTGTAATATGATTAACAGATGTTACCGCTTGATTTGATTATGACTACCAATTGCTAGTTATATAAAGCGATATATAATCTGTATATGTACATATATGCATGAATGACTGATTAATTGGTCATTTTGTGGTAAATGCCAAGGGCTAATGCAATACATACTTAAGTCGAGTGTTTGCTGATAACCAGCAACATATCAATCAAACTGACTGCCCCATTGCCTTGGCCCAAAGACAGCAACCAACACTCATAAAACAACGCAATCTTCTCGAGTGGCCATTGCTTCATTTGTACATATGTTTTCTGTTGTTTTTTTTTCTTCCATGTATGCCTAGATGGGTTAATGTATTTCTTTGCATGTATTTGCTTAGTATTGTTGCCTTTTTTTTTTTTTTCTCTACTTCTTTTTGTTGGGTGTATTTTATTGTTGCGCTCGCTTTTTGTTTTGCTTGCGTAGCTGAAAAAAGCATGTGATCCAAGCGTATGCCAAGAAGCAGCTGAAAACAAGATGAAGCACCAACAGCAACAGCAATAACAAGAAGCCAAAAAAAAAAAAAAATAAAATAAATAAATAAATTAAATAAAGCAACAGCAACAACGAGAGCCACACATGTCGGCAGCGAGAGCGAGAAGGCAACAGAGTGCGAAAAAAAAAGATCTGCATGCATGCACCGAAGCAAGACATACCCTTGCACAAAAATGCTATCAGAATTTCAGTTCGCACAGTGAACGGTTAACAGTTAACAGTTAACAACCCCCAGTGTTCTGAGAATTATCATTGCATGACTGCCAGACGTGTGACAGAGTTCAGTTACCTTTGGCAAGGTTATTTTTAGCCATCCATGAGAGTGCATTGAGCCCCTCCTCCTCGAATGCCCTGCACTTGCTTGGCAGAATTTTGGTTTTGGCAATCGTTTAGTAATCATAACTGATACGCTCAGTTTTCCAATAGCAATGCACAACGTGACTTTTCATTCTTTTTTTTTGTTCTTGTTCTTTTTGTTGTTTTTTTGACTTTCATTTAAACTTGTCAATTTCACAATATCCACTAAAAGCCAAATTAGCCATTGTAGATGCTGTTTTATAATCAGCTGACAGCTTGTGTGTAATTATCTGAATTTTATAGTTATAATTGTAGTAATAAAATTTAATGGACTCGCCCAAAGTTACACGAATTTAATGTAGTCATTAATATTAGAGAGGTTTTCTATAGAACACCAATTAACGTGCTGTGAATTTTCATGCTTATCGTCTTTACAAGATCAATAGTATACTTTTTTTTTATATCTATTTCTCAATTTACAGCGAATTTTCCACATATAAAATCATTTTTAAGGTGATAATGAATATATGGAAGTGGAAGCATTATCGGTTATCGACGAAACTGTATATGTCTTTTATGTCTATGCGCTGATAAATAATATGTATAATCAATGGAATCATAATGGCTATCAAATATAATCTATCCTTTTCAGTTGCATTAGAGCTTAAAATAAAGTAAATAAATATAGTAATTGAACGTTAAGTTTGCCAATCAAACGGGGTCTTTTGATAAGTACAACATTTGGCAATCATACGTTAATTATTTGTGCTGATTGATCTCCGTTTTTCGGTGATCGTTGGACAGGTGAGTTTTTGGGTCTGTGTCAGTGGTGATCAGTGGGTGTCAATCGCTCACAGTCTGTCGGTTTATCTATCAGATTGTCGGTTCGTCAGTCAACCAGTCGATCCGTTGTGGCCAAAGTCCAAACGCAATTTACTTGTGAACTTTGGGGCTATTATCTATCCTGGAACTGCCATTACTAATCCATCATGAATGTGCCTGCTGCCACAAGAACGAAGCATTGCAGGAAAAATCACATTAAAAAAATATTAACACATCACTCGTCTGACACTCTGACAAGACACAATGTGTGGGCACACTGGGCTCCGGCTCCATCACACATGTGATGCTCTTTGCTCCGTCTTTGTGTCCGCAGCTGGACGGAGGGGCAATCATGTGAGCGCGACCAGGCCTCAATTGATGCGACGGCCCCGTGTGCCCCCAAGTGCGCTGCCCCAAGCGGCGGCAGGCTAGTCGTGTAGTCGGCCAGTCGCGCACTCGTCGCCTATCTGCATACCTATATAAATGTGTATGTGTGTGATACACATATATGTATTAGATATGTGTATACGAGTATATATCGATCATGCGAGCACTTGCAGACACTGGCACTCATATTCGACTCGTTTGTTTGTCGTCGTGTTATTTAGTCGACACCGGGACGATCCGATGCGATCCGATGCGATCCGATTGTGATTCCGATTCAGTTTGCCGTTTGCCATTTGTCGTTTGTCGTTTGCGTTATGATTCGCAACTGCCTTGAACTTCATTTGGCGTCTGGCATCGCTGCCATAAAGATATTATACACGGATTGTTTTCCATTACGTCGCGCATCATCCAAATGCAATTAGCACAGTTCCAGTAGCCAGTTGCCAGTTGCCAGTAGCCAGTTGCCAGTTAAAAGCAATCTACGTTTCACAGCTTACAATTTACATGCATACGGCGCCGTTTAAGTATAGGTAAGCCACCGCCATCCACCAGTCCACCCATCCAGCCAGAGAAAGAGGGAAACACAGAGCTAAATATCGAGAGCCCCTGCAAGGGTCTTAATTTTGAAACGCTCGGACACCTTAGCTTTTTAAGTCTTTAAGCACAAACGGGCCGCGCGACCTTTGTTTGATTCTGGTGTTGGAAGGGGGGTCGTTGGGGCTACACTCGTGATCCAGTCGGGCCCACTAACTAATAACACCCACACACACACACCCGCACGAACTCTAAATTCCCCTGTCTTATCGCGGTGGCATAAAATAAAATGAAGCAATAAAATAAGTTACCACTTGGCCACCACACGCAACCGCACCGCTTCATAAACCATACACATACACAAACAGCAAAAAAAAAAAACAAAAAAAAAAAATAGAAAAAATTGTTAATTATAGCGCTAATTTGGTCAGTTGACGTATTTCTGAATTTAGCGCTACTTATTGTTAGAAGCGCCATTTATAAATCCACTAAAAATAAATTAGCTCAAATCTGCGACGCTACCAAAAATACTCGAGTGGATGTGACGAAACAGGGCAGCAACAACAATCCCTCAACTAATCATCCAGCCATCCATCCGGATACCACAGCGTTTACAACCAACTGGTTTAATCGAGTGAGTGTTGCATTTAATTGTGACAGTGATTCAACTCAATTGAGTTAATCGATAATGCTTTTCCTAGCAGTTAGCAGCTAGAAGCTAAACGACACGATTTTGTCTCGCCCCTCATTTTGGCAACATCGTAAAAACTTTTGTTGTCAACCAAAAACTAGAAATGGAAAAAAAAATATAATAAAACGAATGGCAAGCTGGTTAAGGCAATCGGTAGAGCACGGTCGTTTGCCATGAGTAATCGTCACGTGCCAAATGATTCTATTTATAGAGCGGGCGCAGTTTACCCAAATGACCCGCTCGACAATGGGAAGCGCAAAGATGTGCTCATTATACCGAGGCAGAGACAAAGACAGAGGATAAGCAGAGTGGGAGACTCTCTGTCAAAGTTGGTTGCGAAGACGGCGACGGAGACTGAGGTGGAGACGTACGAGGTGTGTTCAAAAAGTATCGCGAATTTTGTGTTTTTTCAGATATTATTTATTTATTCATGAATATCTATTTTGTCCCCTTCAAAGTAATCCCCATGAGATATTATACACTTGTGCCAACGGTTTTTCCAATCTTCGAAGCACTTCAAAAAATCATTTTTTTTTATCTTGTTCAGCTCCTCCTTCGATCCCGTCTTTATCTCGTCAAGCGTAGCGTAACGTCGTCCTTTCATGGGCCGCATCCGCGTACTTAATTTCGTTTTTCACACAAAATTTGATACAGGTTCTTTGATCCATTTTTTTGAATAGGTAAAAATCGAAGACGATCCAAAACACGTGCAGCAAAGCAGCTGTCAACAATTAAGTGAACATTCAAAATGGCCGAGCTTGTCGGCATAAGTGAGAGACATGAGTACCAACATAACGCTACAAAAAAATCGAAATTCGATTATACGTAACCCGCGAAAATTCAAAATTCGCGATACTTTTTGAACACACCTCGTACACTGAGATTCCGATTGAGTGGTTTGGCCACAGGGTGCTGGAGTGCTTGTTGTGCTGGAGATGAGCAATTGTTGACTGAGTCACGGAACACACTGTAAACAGCAGCAGCACTGAAATTACGTGACTGTATTATTCGGGATTGGGTCACTTTTCAAACCTGCCTGAGTCATTTACATTTTCAATTACAACGATTTAGAAAACTGGCACCTTGATTTGTGAAAACTCTCATTTATGGCTCTTATTTATTTTATTTCTAATATATAAAATCAAAGTCAGAAACGGCAATAATGGCAAATTATGCAATTGCTGAAAATTCAAACGAATGCTAGAGAAATATCAGTTGGAAGAACAAGAACAACAAATGTGTCGCCTAAACTGCAACTACTAATTCGTTGGCTAATTTTATACAAATTTTGTTTTTGTGGAATTGAAAGCTTTGCCGGGAAGAGATTAGGCGTTATTTCTAATTTTTCTTGCTGATTGTTAAGTCTTGAATTCGTCAGAATTAGGCTTGAGTGTCTCAAAGTTGCGATTTATGGCAAATTGCGCTTAATTGTGGTACTAGAACAAAGTAAACTTAGAGTGAGCATATTGTGCTGACTGATAAGGCCTCTTGGACTACTTATATATGAATGTAATCTGTAATCAGTATTGGTTTTTAGAATAACTTCAACAAGATGCAATCACAATGTGGTTAAATTAAGTGAATTTACCAATTTCATTTTGCGTCATCTTAAAGACGTCAGCACTCGCTGTTTTTTCCTGTAACTGATTCGCCCCTTCTCACTCTCTCTCTCTCACTCTCTCTCTCTCGCTCTTTATTATTTAAAGCCAATTCCCATTCGATGCGAGCCAGGTGCGCGTCCTGCTGTACAGAGAGAATGACAGTCATGGACGACGTCTGCTCTTCGATTCCAATGCACTGCAAAAGGTGACTCTTAAGGATGCCGGCTGCAAGAGCAGCCGATCCTCGAACAACAACAACAGCAGTGGCGGCGGAGGCAAGTTCCTCAAGAATGACAAATATACAGCGCTGCAGAATGGCAAGATTCAGGCGAAAGCACATTCCAACAATAACATCAGCAACCTGATCGAAGTGTGTCCCGAATATGGATACAAGGTGAGCAGCAGTTGCCGCAGACCACAAACCCAATTCCCATTTTGATCATCTCCATTCGATTTAACAGCACAATCGGCCGACGGGCGCGGATATTACGCCCATTGGTGAGATGGTCTTTGGCTCCTTGGCGATGTCGTTTTGTGGCACGGCGCTGAAGGTGCACTGGCTGTCGCAACCGGCTCGCATCCTTTGCTCCCAGGTGTATCTAACGCCAACGGGCAGTGGTGCGGCCGGTGGTGCAACTGGCAGCGTTGGCGGCGGTGGTCATTCGCCCTATTCCACGCTCTCCATCAACAGCCTGACGCCGCGCAGTTCCATTTGCAGTGAGCACGGCTCCATGGATGGCCTCTCCATGAACTCGTTATCGATGCCGTTCAGCGTCGTTGTCAGCCGGCATTTGAGTTTGACGCCACCGTTGGATGTGCCGGTGCCGGTGCCGGCGCCGGACCAGCAATCGCTGTCGATTGCAGACAGTGGGCCGCGCTTCTCCTCAACATATAGCAATGCGACCGATTCGGGTTATTCGGCCAGCGCCAGCGGCAGTGGCACCGGTGGCGCCTATTCCAGCGAGGATCAGTGGTCGTATCAGTATTCCACGCGCAGCAGCCTCGGCAGCGTGCTCTCCGATCAATCGGATGCGATGCGCAAGCTCAGCCTAGACGATTGGGCCTTCTATACCAGCTCGCCGCATCTGGATGAGTTCGCCAGCGATGGCTGTCTGCAGCGCAGAATCTCGCGCAATCTGCGCACTTCCTTCGAGTACGAGCATTCCAAGAACGATTACATTGGCTATCTCAGCGACAACTATGCCACCATGGCCAATGCTCAGGCGAATCCGGGCAATGCGAATCCCGGCACTGGCGGCGTTGCCACCGGCGGCAGTGAGGGCAGCGGTATGGCGCCACCGCAATACAGGCGCTCCAGCTACTGTGCCAATGAGTCGCGCAGCAATCCAGAGATGGGACGTCGCCAGGCGAATCTGCGACGCCGGTCGAAACTCGGCCTGGCCGTGTGCATCACCATGAGCGAATCCTTCGAGGAGGAAATGGAGCTCTTCTGCAGCGAGCACATTGCGCTGCTCGAGTCCATGCTGAGTCGACTGAGGGCCAGCACGGAGCACGCCAATCACAAGAATCTTCTGCAGGTGAGATTTTGACCGTTTTTCCCCTCTGCTTAATATGCCACCTTTTGTGTTGGCAGATCATGTTCCAGGCCTGGCGTGATACGCAGCAATGGTTCAGCGATTTGTTTACGGCGCCGCGCATCAAGACGCCCGTTTGGCTGAGCATCACGACCAGTGGCAGCAAGTACTCCAAGACCGTTGCCGAGCGCTTCATCAAGGAGCTGTGCGATCTGCTCTCCTTTGCCGACACCAAGGATTCCAATTTGTAAGAATAACCTGAAGCAGTAGCTAACTGATTACTAATCTCAGTATTCTAATCGCTTGCAGCTTCATCAGCACCATGCTGACGGGCATACTCACCTACCACCTGGGCTGGGTGGCCACTGTTTCCGCATTCAACAGCTCCAGCTCACGACGCTCAACGGCATCCGCTTCAACGGCGGCCATTGAGCGACGCGCCAAGTTGCTGCAGGTCTCGCAGAAGCATCCGTATAATGCGCTCTGGGCGCAACTGGGGGATTTGTATGGAGCCATTGGAATGCCACCGAAACTGGCGCGCACCGTCATCTATGGATCGGAGAAGATGTGGGTAGAGAAACTCTTAAATGTGCTCACGTATTTCATACGCTGCAGCGAGGTGCGACGCGCCGCCAAGCGGGAGGACTTTAACAAGCAGCTTATCACGGATCTGGTCATCAGCCAGAGCAATCAGGAGCGGCACAAGAGTCCGCCCATGATGCGGCCACGTGCGGCTGCAGCTGGTGGAGGATTGAGTCGCACCGCTACCTGTAAACAGAATCTGAATGCAATTGTCGATGATGCTGATCTGCTGCAGCAGCAGCAGGACGATTTGCTTAGCGGCGATGATGAACTAGATTTGGAGCAGCTGCAGCAGCAGCAACAAGAGGAGGATGCTCAGTTCATTGGCACGCTGAAGAAGAATGAGATTCCGAATGTGCTGGCATTTCGTGACTCACACTTTGTGCAGCAGGAGCTGCGTATTGGCAACTATCTGATGGACACGGGCATCGACAAGAAGACGCTACTCGCTCGCCAAGCCCAGCAATATTTTCGCACTGGCAAAGATGGACGCATACGTCTGACGGTGACGTCGCCGGAGAACGTTGAGATGTGCATGGAGGAGGATTCGAATGCGGGATCTGCGGGATCTGCGGGCACCGGCGGCAGCATCGATGATGGCGCCATCGAAGCGCTCGAGTTCGATGATAACAAATCATACGCGACAACGCCAGCTGTGGAAACGGAACAGAAGCAAACGGCGGTGCCAAGCAAAAAGAATTTCTTCTGGAACATTGTGCCCGCTGGCGTCAAGGAGGGGCTCAGTCTCAGCGATCTTGCCAAACTGCAGAAGGGCGTCAAGATGATCAATCGCAAGCTGGAGCGACGCTGTAGCAGTTACTCCGTAGAAAGCGATACGCCATCCATCAGCAATGAGGAACTCGAAAATCTCGACCAGGAGCGACGCGTCTCGCACTTGTCGCTCTCGTATCTAATCACACAGAATAGTATGGGCAAGAGCGATCGCATGACCTGGGGCATTGAGCCCATCAAGGAGAATGTCAGTCTCGAGGAGCAAATCCATTTTGATCTCTGCCAGAAACTAATCGAACGGGAGCACGGCATCTGCCGTCAGACAGCTGGGGATAATGGCAACGGTGTGGTCTTTGTTCTCGGCGACAATGAACCACTGATCAATCTCAAGAAGAGCAGCGAGGATCTCACAGATGACACAAGCAAGCCAGCAATGCTGTGCGCCCTGCATCAGCGCACCCATGATGCTTCCCTTGCCAACAAGAAGCACTCGGGCATGAAGTTCAACTTTGAGCAGTATCCACAGATAGCGACCAACTATATGAAGAGCAAGAATTTGGTCATGTCCAACTATGATCTGCTGATGGATAAGGCCTCCAAACTGGAGGCCAACGAGACGCTCAAGTCCAGCGACAGCAGCGTAACGCTCTACCAGCTGCAGCAGCAACAGCAAGCTGAGCTCGCGGGCAGCAGCAGTTCCATAATCTCGGCAACGGCTGTGGGCAGTGATCGTTGCATCGTTTGCAACAGTGGTGGCACGCTCAGTAGCAGTGGCGCCACATACCAGACACCCTCCAATGCCACTGAGCTGGAGTTTGAAACGGATGAGGTGCATTGCTACATCGAGAGCAGCAACAGCTCCAGCGCCTTGCAACCCGTGAACTCGGCTGCCTCGATTGATACGCTCAAATCGATGCCGGAACCGGCGTCGACGCCGAACTACACTCGACGACAGCAGGCGAAACGTGTGCCCTCGCAGCGTAGCTCCGTCTCCTCGGTGGCGGCCAAATGTGCGGCCGTCAATGAGTCTCAGCAGATGCTGAAGCTGCCAGTGCCGGGCATCAAGGAGCTGCCCCAAGAGGACGAGCCACCCGGTGATAAGCTGCGCGCCGGCTTCATTCCATCGCTATTGCTGAGCGTCAGCGATCACTATGTCTCCGATATGGTTCTACAGGTGAGTCTACTGCCTACTGATTAATAATAATAATAATCTTATAATCCATTTGAATTTGTGCGCAATTTGAAGGGCACCTGTGCACCGCCGAATAAGTGGGAAATGAATCTGCGCGAGGATTTGGCGCTGGCCGCACGTTCCGCCTCGCTCATCTCACAGCCGGCCGAGAATATTGCCATTGTCGCTGACATGGATAAGTGGGATGTGCGACTAATCTCATCGCAGGCGCAACAGTTCCCCTATGCCGGTGGCCAGAGCTCTCCAGTGGGCATGTCCCAGCTGGTTTCCAGCATGCTTGAAACTGTTCAGGCCATGCACGTTGGCGGAATCCCAGCCTATGAGGTAAGCTCCGCTAAGAAGACTGAGGGATTGCTTGTTGTACGGATTGTAACCATTTCTATCTGCAATTGCAATTGCAGTGCCTGTCCTTTTTGGAATCCAAGCTGCAGGAGATCTATTTGCAATCGGAGACACTGGCTGCATTTCTGCTCGAAACGGATCCTTGTCCGCTAAGCGATATAACAACGCCGCTGCAGCTGTCGGAGAATGATGTGCCGCTGCTGTTGTCCATTGCCTATATACACACGCCGAAGATCAGTCGCAAATGCGGCCTCAGCTTTAGATGACAGACGCTCACCTGGAGCTGGTAGCGTCTGGGCGGGACCAATCATTGCCAAACCATCATTGTTCATATCAAAATTCATAATGCATCATCCAAAGCGAAACAAGCAAATACTCCAGCGAATTTTCATTTCACTGATTTTGTGATATATTTTTATGAATGATAGGGTGTAGTAAATGCAGGTTACGTTAGTTAGGGCATTCGGCAGCTTAACATAACCAAACAAAATAAAACAAAACAAACAAACCAACAACAACAACAAAAAATCAAGAGAAACACTCATACATAAATAACACACATGCATAAATAACATTCATTTATAATTATTTATCATACAGCGATATAATTTAGGCAACCCACTCATCGATCGCAGTCACATGAAAGAAGTATTGTAAATTATTTGATTTAGGTTTAGTTGGCACGATTGTGCACACGATTTAGTAGCACTCTCCAAGTTGCTATCGATGGAACGATCGATCGATCGATTGTTCGCCTGACGACATTGTATCATGTGCTCGAGTTACGTGTAGTGTTTGAATTAGATTTAATAATTTATGACAACAATAATCTATTAATCGATTTAATTATATTGATTACCCATACAATACGCATAAATAAGTTTATATAGAATTAAGTAGGGGAGCGCCGGATAGCATTCGAGAATTAACTACAACACATATGTATACATTTATGTATATTTAAGCAATGAATAAATTTGTATGACTATTTTTGAAACAAGAGATAATCAACTACAAAAAAAAGTCAAGACTTTCTTCAATACTAAGTTGGTACGGGATAAGGCTGATTGATACACAAATGCCATGTTAATGTGCTAAAAAGAAAAAAACTGCTCATAATTCGGACATATCCTTGCGGATTTTGGCGATCCACATGTCAAACGATGTGTGTGGGATCTTAGATGAAGAGGAGGTGAATGCACCATGCCCTTCACAAAAATACGAAAGAGTATGGCTGAGTTGAACTTAGGTTTATCCCGCAGCCTAAAAGTATGCCTTGCTCAGTTTGACGTATTTCTGAAAATAGTAATAATTTATTGCATACTTTCTGGCGGTCACTTAAAAACATGAATTTATTTTATTGAATTTTGTATTTCATTTGACAATCTGAATACAATTATACACATTCTGATATATACTTTTACATAACTAGTATGCATATATATTTTGATTACAATAGAATCGTTTACAACTAATGCACATAAATTATGGGGCAGCAATTGTGTTTTTTCAATTTTTGTTTGCTATTTAAACGAATAATTAATTATCACATTGTTATTTATATGTATATATATGTATATATATATATATTTTGAAGATATCTTTTGATGGACTATAATATTTGAATACTCGGCCAATTGAGAGTGGCCTAATTGGAGATGGCATTGAGAATCAAATGAAATTGGATGTATTCTCATTTGCCTTTCTGCGCCTCTAGATAGGTGGCGGTAAAGGTTAGCAGGCGATGCCGCTGCTTCAGGTTGCGGGCGCGCACATGAGCTGAGTTGAGCTCTTCTGTGTAGCTTCCGGGGAACCAGCCAGCGGCACCATCACGTATGCGCTCGCCCTGATACCAACCTGTTGGTTAAATTTGGAAAAGGGAAATGCTTCAAATGTATCGAGTGGAATGAAAGTGAGAGACACTCACCATCTGGCAACTTGCGTGAAACGTTGACCACGTCGCCGAGCTCCAGCTGTAGCACATCTGGCTCATCAGATTCGTAGCTGTGCTTGGCAATCACCTGCGGACAGTCCCATGACTCGTACAACTTCTCGCCAGGCGTTTCCGCCTCCGGTGGACGCATGGCCTCTAGCCAGCGCTGCTGATCGGACACTGTGGGGCAGGAGAGCACCTAGCAAACAGAATTGGTTGGTTTCGTTAACGTTTGTAATTGGGATTAAAGTTGATTGTTGGACTTACAAGTTCAATTGTTTTGCGCTCGTAGTTTTCCAGCAGCGTCATCAGCATGAGATTTTTACTAGTCGAATCCTTAATATCTTTGGTCGGTAGCTGTGGCAGTGTGTCGCCCGCAGCTAGGGTCAGCATGCTCCTGGGACAGTAGTCGGACACAGTGAAATTGGAGTCGCCCTTGCGCTTGCAGAGCACCAGCAGATCGGAGAAGAGGAAGACATATATGTTGCACTTGGTGAAGCGTTTGCCAAAAGTCAGCTTGGCATCGTCACCGCGCCACATAAGATGCGTCAGTTCGCCGCGCTTAACCAGAAAACGCGGCTTGACGCCCTGTTTGGGCACGCCCACGGGCTCGATGGCCAGGGCACGTATGTGGCTGGGGAACTCCAGCTGCCTGGAGATGCGCTCCAGTTCGTAGGCCTGCTCACAGCGATTCGCTGCCTCATTGCACTGAGCGACGATCTTCTGGACGAGGGACAGCGTCAGTTTCCAGCTCTCGTACTCGTCGGCATTGTGTGGCGATTCCTTGCTAAATACCGCATCGATGAGCAGCGGCAGACGCGTAATCCGCTGCATGGGCATCATGAGAAACGAGTGCAGGCTGAGGCCACAGCAGCTGGCGCTCGCTTCGAGCTTCTCCAGCTGCTGCTGGAACGCGCCATTCTTTGCCTCCTTGAGGCGACGCAGCGTGCGATCCATGCGTCCCTGGTGCTCACAGAACGTGATGTAAACGTTGAAGTGCTTCTCGGCCATTTCATAGATGCAGCGACTCAGTCCCAGCAGCATTATGTTATTCTGCCAGCAACATTCGAGTTGCGTTAGCAGACGCTCCGAGCACTCGTGCACGGGCGCAATGTACGAGAAGAGCGCCTTCCGATCCCGGACGCTCAGCACCGAGGGGTCACAGAAGGACTCGTTGTTCATGAAATGACTGCGCAACAGATTCAGAGATTTCAGATAACTCGCCTCCGATGTCATAATCTCAAATTTGGCCTCCTGCAAGCCACGCTCGCGCGGTGTTAATGTTGCTAAAAAGTAGATAAAAAGTAGATTATTTATTTGTATTTATAAATGGAAATTCTACCAAGCCACTCACGTAGTATGCAGGAATGGATGACCTCGGGTATTTGGCTCCAGAGCGTGCGCGATGGCCCATTCTTGGGCTCCACCAGCTGCAGGGCGGTGGGGCGCGAACGAGTCGGCGGCCTCTGCGTGTGCTGCCCAATCTCCTCGTAGCCGTCCGTTGAGCCCTCATGCGCTTCCAGGTCGCGTGTAATCGACTGCAGAGTTTGGCAAATATATGAGAAATATTTAAGAGAGAGAGAGAGAGAATATGAGCTGGGCCAGACTCACCTCCAGTTTGGCGGCGCTGTAGACCTGATAGAGCGGCTCGTTGGAGAACAGACTGTGCGGCTGCAGCTCATCGCCGAGACCCGCCTCGTTGCCCGTGGAGACGCCGGAGCTGCCGCTCGAGCTGGCCACCGAGTTGCCGCTGGTCTGATAGAGGCCCGATTCGGTGTACCACGAGTTGCTGCCACAACCATTGGCGCCTGGCGTTGCCGGGGCGAACTCATCGATCATCGTTGTTCCTGGCACTGACTGCGAATGCTTGAAGACGCCACATTCCGCATACCAGGAGGTGTGCAGCCGTTGGCGCTGTTCGCCGGCCGAAGCCGGCGGTGGTGGTGGTGGCGGTGGATCAATTGGACGCACTCCAATTGTAGTACGGCGACGCAATACTTTCGCCTCCTTTTTGGCCTTACGTGCCATCGTGGCAAACTTTTGCGATTCGGCGCTGGGCGTCTGCACGGGTATGTCCCCGGAGGAGGCTTTCTCCGAGAAGCCCGAGTCCAGTTCGCCAGAGCCAAGATGTTCCGACTCCAGCTGCTGCTGCTGCTGTTGCTGGTGGTGCTGGTGCTGCAGTTCCAGCTCCTGCTGCGTCGGTGGATCCTCAATGTAGAAGGTGCTGCGTGTCGCCGTCAGCGCCGACAGCTGTTTGGTGTCGAAGCTTGTGCCCACAAGGCTCTTGCGGAGACGCGACCGCAAACTTTTGCCATTCTTCTGCTTGGGTCGCTGCAGCGTCGAAGCTGTGGCCAGCTGGTGATCCGTTTGCTCCACTTGACTCTGGCTGGCCACGAGATTACGCTCGGAGCTGCTCAGCGAGCGGGCATTCCCAAAGAGCTCCTGCTGCTTCCGGCACTCAACATAGAATTGTGTGTTGCCATTGGGCGACGATGCTGTATTCTCGTAGAGTTTTTGCTGGCTGCTCTTCGGTGACTTTTTATTGGAGATGAAATCCCTAAATTTACGCACTATGGCATACACTTGATTCTGTGGCGCCGGCGGATCCGGCAGGCGATGATTACGCATATCGACGCCGCTGTCATTGTGCTGCAAAACGCTGGGCAATAAGTGGCTGTGGATGCAACGAGTGGCAGCGAGGCGGCTACTTACGTGATGCAAGCGCTGCTCCGGCTCATCCATGTGCTCATCGCTGTCCGTCTCGAAGGAGTCGTAGTCATCCGAGTTGTTGCCCAGCTGCTCGCCCAGTACATGTGCCGACGCCGAGTGCGGTTTGCTGCGTCGGTGCGATGCTCGTCCCTGTCCATCTGGATTGCGCCTGAGATGCTGATGCTGGCCAGGCAGCAGCTGTGACGAGTGCCGCTTGTTGCACAGCGTCTCGTAATAATGATCCGAGTCATCTGTGAAGCACAAGAATGATGTGCAATAGATTAGTCAACACCAATAACAACAATATTGAAGGCACAATAACATATCGTGTAAATAGTGTGGTGTCATTAAGCAGCTGCAACCAAAACGAACCTACAAAGGTGCTGACCACCATGGACTCTCGACTGGGCTTGCCCTTATGCGGCTCCACATAGGAGACACGCAGCGTGCTCTGGTGCGCCTGCAGGCGACGCCTCTGCTTGTGACTGCCGTTGCTGCTGCTACTGCAGCGCTGACTGATGACCGTCTCATTCTGATAGATCGGCTCCGGCAGCGATTGGGCCGGAGGCTGATCCTCCGGTATGGGAGGTGCGGCATTTAGATAAACGCTGCTCATTGGACAAGTGATGCTCACTTCGCCCACGGCACGTGGCCGTCGCTTGCGTGGCAGAGTGACCAGCGGCTCCGCGACGTGGGCGTGGCCACTGTTACTGCTTGCTGTGGTAATGCTGCTCGTGCAGCTGAGACGCTGACTGTTGTGGTTGGGGTTGTTGCTGTTGTTGGTTGCCATCGCAGCACATTCTCATATTCAACACTCAACTTGGACGCTCTCCAATGCGACTGCATTCAACGAATTCTTGTAATTAATTTCGTTCAATTGTTGTTGTTATTGTTGCTGAACTTTTGAACTCGCTTTGCATTGCAGCTGCGACTGTGTTACTTAATTGAAAGTGATTAAAAAAAAAACAAAAAAAAACACAACCAACAAGTTGTTGCATTTTTGTTAATGAATATGATCCAAGTGAAACTTGAGGTCTGTCCTAAGCGAGGGTTGCTCGTAATTATGCAATTCTGTTTTTACTTAGGCCATTTAGTTTCTCAAAAGTTCAAGTTTTGCTTTAAGCAAAGTGTTTATTGTCTTTATTTAGTTTCGCTTTCGCATCTTGTTCTAAGCTATGAAAAGATTACGAAATTCGCGTGACACAACAACAATAATAATAACAATAATGTGCTAATAACCAAACGTGATGCTAGATAGACAAAAATAAACAATTTTTGTGCTGACTAGCTTTTTGCTTAGTGCTTAATCAACACAATGTCACACATACGAGCTGTGTTCAAAAAGTATCGCGAAGACAGATAAAAAGACAAAAAGATGAACCCGTATTACCTTCTCGAAGTCAGAACCATTTGGGAATTACTTCAATGAGTACGTTGAATAAAGCACCACCGTCGGTCACCTATCGTGTTGTCTCTCTCTCTCTCTCTCTCTCTCTCTCTCTCTCTCTCTCTCTCTCTCTCTCTCTCTCTCTCTCTCTCTCTCTCTCTCTCTCTCTCTCTCTCTCTCTCTCTCTCTCTCTCTCTCTCTCTCTTTCAGTCTCTCTCTCTCTCTCTCTCTCACTCTCTCTCACTCTCTCTCTCTCTCTCTCTCTCTCTCTCTCTCACTCTCTCTCACTCTCTCTCACTCTCTCTCTCTCTCTGTCTCTCTCTCTCTCTCTCTCTCTCTCTCTCTCTCTCTCTCTCTCTCTGTCTCTATCTCTCTCTCTCTCTGTCTCTATCTCTCTCTCTCTCTGTCTCTATCTCTCTCTCTCTCTCTGTCTCTATCTCTCTCTCTCTCTGTCTCTATCTCTCTCTCTCTCTCTGTCTCTATCTCTCTCTCTCTCTGTCTCTATCTCTCTCTCTCTCTGTCTCTATCTCTCTCTCTCTCTGTCTCTATCTCTCTCTCTGTCTCTATCTCTCTCTCTCTCTATCTCTCTCTCTCTCTGTCTCTATCTCTCTCTCTCTCTGTAGTATGGCGGCGATGTGACGCGCCGCAGAGACAGATAAAAATACAAAAAGATGAACCCGCATTACCTGCTCGAAGCCAGAACCATCTGGGAATTACTTCAATGAGTACGTTGAAGAAAGCACCACAAAATATGCAACACTTTTTTCTATAAATTGTCATTCCGTCTGGCAATGCAAATTTCAAATGTACGAGGTGTGTTCAAAAAGTATCGCGAATTTTGTGTTTTTTCAGATATTATTTATTTATTCATGAATATCTATTTTGTCCCCTTCAAAGTAATCCCCATGAGATATTATACACTTGTGCCAACGGTTTTTCCAATCTTCGAAGCACTTAAAAAAATCATTTTTTTTTTATCTTGTTCAGCTCCTCCTTCGATCCCGTCTTTATCTCGTCAAGCGTAGCGTAACGTCGTCCTTTCATGGGCCTCTTCAGTCACAGGGGGCCTTCTGAGAACATTTTGTACCACCGATAAACGTTGCTTCGGTCCAAGGTAGCTTCTCCGTATGCCACAATCAACATTCGGAATGCATCCGCGCACTTAATTTCGTTTTTCACACAAAATTTGATACAGGTTCTTTGATCCATTTTTTTGAATAGGTAAAAATCGAAGACGATCCAAAACACGTGCAAAATGGCCGAGCTTGTCGGCATAAGTGAGAGACATGAGTACCAACATAACGCTACAAAAAAATCGAAATTCGATTATACGTAACCCGCGAAAATTCAAAATTCGCGATACTTTTTGAACACACATGGCAAAAAGGTTTATATTTTCACAGTAGATTCCTCGTTGATGGCAATTCGTAGTTATCGTGGACCAGTAAATGGAAAGCTGTTGTGTGAATCCAATTTTTTCTTTTCGAATCAACCACAACCATTTCGATTCAGTTCGCTGTGCGGAAATTGTTCCTCTACGGTTGCTTAAATTAAAATCTTAATTTCCATTCGATTGGCTTTAGACTAATTTTCAAAGCTCTACAAATTGGATAAATCAAATTTCACTGGTTTTGCAATGCATAACGCATTATATTATTATGTAATTCAATAACTGGCTTGTGCACTTAACACAATTCAATGATTGGCCCTCGCTGTGATCGGCTAATTAAGCAAACTCTTCAAGTGTCCCAATATTTTGTTGGCGCACAGATAAATAAATCGTATGGGACAACGAGTCGAATGCGCGATTTTGGCCAGCATTGCGCACAGAGGCATGCAAAGTATCGCCAAATTATAATGAAA
Organism: Drosophila basisetae; assembly: GCA_035041595.1. Taxonomy (NCBI): domain Eukaryota; kingdom Metazoa; phylum Arthropoda; class Insecta; order Diptera; family Drosophilidae; genus Drosophila; species Drosophila basisetae. Next base: position 46,744 of record JAWNLB010000100.1, read on the forward strand.
TCACGCTTGAATGCAGATACAACAAATATCTAACGAACAAAAGCAGACATGACTGACGCCAACTAAAAACAACAGGTACAATTGAGTGTGTGTGTGTGTGTGTGTGTGTGTGTGTGTGTGTGATTAACAACACAAAAGCGCCCGAAAGCGTCAGACTAGATAAAACCAGAGCACAAATGCACACATATATATATATATGTATATATTTATATATATCAATACATATGTATAATCATATATGTGCATACGTACACAAATATTACACATACGCAGCGAAGCGAACCAGTTCGGCTGAGATAATAAAACAGAGATTCGTACATTAGACAGTCCCTGTATGGATGCTAAATATCTGCTCAAAGGTCTTTATATATAAATCATGTATATAATGAAATTAGATATTTTGTGGCTTGTTGTTGACTGACCAAAGCGACACTTGCTGCGCGTGGGTCGCTCAAAATGGCTTTTGTGTCTTGTGGCCACAAACTGGTTGCCGGTTTCAGAATGTGCACCCAGCCAATTTCATAAGTAATCAGCCAGATTCTGCGAAAAGAAGTATTTAAAGATTTTATGTATCTTGTTGCTTATACAGAAGTCAAGAAAGCAAGAAAGTCAGATAAAAGAGGGAATCTTAAGTCGGAAATGGAAATCGACGACTTTATGAAAAGAAAAGCTGAGCAAATCTAAATTTAAGTTAGTAAAATGTTAACTCTTTTTTTTGGCAATAAAAATTACTTCTAAAATAAAAGGAAAGCTATGGAAATATAAGATTTCGGTAGTAAATTTTTAGTTTAATATTTACTCATTTTTTGGCAATAAAAATCACCTCTAGAATAAAAGGAAAGCTCAGCGAATCTAAGTAAATTTATAATAAAATGTTTAATGTTTGTTTTTGGCAATAAAAATCACCGCTAGAACATTATAATTAATTTAAGCTTCTCGCAATTAAGTTGAGTTTTATGCGCCGCGCTCATAGCTTATATATTTTTTTGCCAATTTTGTTGTCTTGTTTCTTGCAGTGTTTCGCTTGATGCGGAAATGCTGTCGGACTCTTTGGCGCTTTTCTAAGGCCTTACGAACAAATATTTTACTTGTGTGAGTGGGCCACGCATCGTATTTGCACTCAAACAAAGAGCTGTCCGATCTGGATACATAGGAGAAAGATAGATGCCTGCTATATACTCTACAACTGTAGTGCACTGTGGATGCGATGCTCTTGTTTATAATTGCGAGAAGCCTTGGCAAAGTGCACAGCGGAGCGGTTCAGTTGTTGCTCTATCTGCACACACACACACACACACATACACACACACGCAAATACGCTTTATCATGTTTTCGTTCGTCGTTTTATAAACATTTTTTTTAAAATTATTTTCAATTTCAATTCCGATTCCAATTCGAATGCAGCCATTGATTGATCGATTGACGCATTGAGGTTAAACTTATTAAGTGGCAAACGATGTCATTGTCTGCTGGGTTGCTCAGTGTCAGCGCCAGCTGGAAAACCACTTGACTTGATCAGTTAAGCTCAACAGATCTTCCTGGACATGTACATCTATATATACATATACATACACATACACATATACAGATACTGATGTAAGTTGAAATGTCAACAACAAGTCATAAATTTCCATTGAGGCTCTTCCGCAAATGCGTGCCACAACAATTGGGTGCTTCAAACTGTGTAGTTTTCACGACACTTTCGCTTTTTCATTGCCCCCTTAAATCATTGCGTGCTGGGAAAATTAGTTAAATCCAAAAAAAAAGCGAACGTGCCCTGGGTATAAGTTAAGCTGAGAATTTACAGTCGCATTGCCGGGTTTTAACTAAATGCGCTGCTGCTGTTGTTGCTGTAAGTGTTTAACAGTTGGGCCTGCTGCATTTTTGACTTCCAATTGGTAGGCTGCGACGTTGCGTCGCTGCCAGCGTTCAGTGAACTTTTGAGCGGCCATTTTGCACAGCACCATTTTTTTTTATGGGATGTTATTTTTGCTGTTTGCCCCTCTTTTGGATGCACATAATTATTGCACATGATTACGTTTTGATTTTGCAATTTGCCATTTGAAATTGAGGCGCCTATTTGTGTACTTTATGTATTTTCATTTTGCACAGTCACTGCAACGTTTTTAGTTTTTAAATTTGTTAAGTTCCTTAAGCTGCTCGTCGTTTTTTTTTGTGTTTGTATGTGGCTTTAACTTCTTCAAGGTTGTGCGCTTTTGAACGCTATGTAGTGTTTCTAGACTGGTTTTCGCTCAGCAATTTCGTCATCACTCGAAGCAGCAGCAACAACACCAGCAACAACAACAACAGTAACGGTGAAACATAAAGCTTTAAGTTGACTCTCATCGCGGGTGTATAGGGCATATGGGCTGGAAGGGGGAGGGGGCGGGGGTGTGGGTGGTGCGGCTTTTGGTTTCATTTTTAGTTCGTGACGTCTGGCTGCCTTTGCATAAAAGCACAACAACAACAACAACAATAACATTAGTGTGTAATAATTGAAACTAGCTGCGCTGTTCGCTGCTCGCGGCGCCGTCGACACCGACGCCGTCTGGGGTCTCTACTAATTTTGCATGCATTGCATGCACTTTTTTTTATCATCTGATGTGCTTTTCTTTTTCACTTTTCACTGAGATGCGCGCGCACGTACAGCAACGTACAAAAAGAGCAACAAACATTAATTGGGAAGGAAAAAACAGTGTAAAGTATTGTATATTTTTTTCACAATTAACAAACACAAATTCCGTTCGATGGGCAACTTTTCGACAGGCTGGCAGCGTCCGAGAGACGAACCGAACGTTGGAACAGACGCGCTCAGACTGAGTGAGAGACTGAACCGAGCACAAAGTGTCTGGTGTGGGACAGCAATAGTTGTTGCTGCTGCTGCTGCTGTTGCTGGCAGCCATGGAATGAAAATTGCAAAGCAACAACAACAATAATGTTTGGCGTCCAGTTTATGGGCATTGTTTACTGGCGCGCTCTCAACTTGTTATTGCCTTATGTGGAACCTGTCGCGCGCATTGCAGCCGCTGATACAGGCGCCAATGGCAATTCCAATTCCACTTACAAGTTTTCGTTGCTGTTACTCACTTGAATTGTGTTTGTCTGTTTGTGTTTGTGTATGTGTGCATTTCATTTTTGTGAATTGCTGTCTTTCTTTACTCTCATTTGCATTGGGAATAATTAACTGTAAGTAGTGTGGCCGTCTCCTTTTTGGTTTCCATTTCAGTTTGTCATTGTTTAGTTTTGACATTTTTAGTTTCACAGCGCATGCCCTGAGCACCACTTTTAAATACCTTGACTTTAGCCTCATGGCAATCAACGAAACTTAAGTATGGCTGATAATTAAAGTAATTAAAGTGTCGAGTTTGTTTGCGCGAGCAACAGTAATGCGGATCACATGTGGATCGCAAGCCTAGCTTGGACACCAACCACCAAAAAAGTCGAGACTGCAAGCTCGGTCTAAAAGTTCAACGTTATTTTTAAGTATCTTAAAGCTTTCAGATTGGTTGCAGCGCCGTAAAGCTCAATGTTTACATAGGAAATCAAATGGCAACAAAGAGCGTGGTAAATAAAGCATATGAACATTGTTCAGTATTTTAATACGGGAAGCAAAGAATATCTGCAAAAAGAATAATTTTTAGAATGGGACTGATGGGGCAAACTAAATCTAAAAGAATAATTAATGAAGATGGATTAACAAAAATTGTTTTGCTTTTGAAAATCGTTTAAGATTTGGTGTGGATCGGCCCCAAGTGGATTTTACAGAATTTTAACCTGAATTCTACCCCGAAAACACATCTCTAACCATGATCAAAAATATAATGCTATTGAAAATCGGCTGAAATTTGGCGCTTGAAACTATGTCACTGGAAAGTTTGGAGCCTAATTTGTAGTATAATTAAAGGTATGTTTTAACATTGAATCTGCTTTTCACTATTTTTGGTTTTACTTACCTTCAATGCAGCTTTTCGCCTTGTTTTCTTGCAGTCTTTTATCTCTGATGCGTTTCGACCAATCCGGACTGCGAGCACGGTGCTGCTTAGAACGTTCCCGTACACTGCAAAAAAGAAACAAAATATAAAATGAATGCTTAATTAGTCAGTGCTTAGCGTAATTATGATGAGTACTTCATAACGATCGATCAAGTGACGATACTCGTCTTCAGAACTCGACACCCAACTACGAACTATTTTTATTTTTGTTAATTGGGTTCGGTCTCATTTCAAGTTCTTATATCGTAAGTATTGTAATATGATTGTGGTTGTGATTGTCAATGGGGTTGCCCAAGTTGGCGTCCAATCTTATCGGCTGATAACAGATGGAATTGTAGGTCAAAGCGCTCATTAATGTGGGCGATGCAGGAGGAGTGGTAGATGTGTGTGTGTGTGTGTGTGTATTTGTGGGAGTATATCTCGCCTAATAAAGTGCATTTGTTGTCGCAGTGTTGCAATGCCATAAGAATAAGTATTTCATGTGAAGAAGTTCATTTTTAATAATCAGTAGGGACAGCTCTCAATAGAAACATCTCTCTTGAGAATTGAGCATGACGTGACAATTTGTTGCTGTTAATTGTGGAGAAATGCTACTGTGGACTTATAGCTTATTGCGTTTCCCAGCAGTCGATTGATTGACTAATTTGTTTGTGTGTTAAGTGCTAAAGCGAAGCTAATTGGCGGCCAGATACAGATACACACATCAAATTTTAACCGAAAACGATGTCTTCAGAAAAAGCATAGTTTATTTATAGTATATGTTATGCCATGTATTGCATCAAGTTCTAATATATGTATTGCTGAACATTCTTTGCTGCCTTTGTATGCCTATATATAAATTGTGAAAATCCATTCGAGACAGGTCTTTAGAAAGTTCTTAATGCTAAATAAGTACAATACCAACAAACTTATCTCTTACATATTCATTGAGAAGAGAATGAGCTAATCGCTTATCTAGAAATATCGCTTATCTAGTGAAAGGTATCTACATTTGTTTGGGGGTTGTGAAGCAATTAAATACTAAATGACACACGCTGTACTTTGCCTATTTATATGAGCCATTTATATATAGACACCTAATCTTTGTCGCTGATTCGCACCTAATCACTAGACTGTATACAAAAGCAATCGCAATCCGAATCACTTTGATTTGACAATCTACGGGTTAATCTCGAGTCAGGGTCTGCATTGACTATAGTCGTGAGATTACAGTTTCTCTACTAGTAAGATTAACCTGCTGTAAACTAGGTTTTTCTAGTTGTTAGTACTGTGTACACTTTTTCAGCCAGTATTTTGTATGTGGCCAACCGATAAGCCCAACAAAAGCCTATCATTCTACCCTTAGCCACTGCTTGTAATTGCATTGACCCACTTTCTTCTGGTTATATGTGATTTAAGCCTTTTGTACATTAATACTTGCAACCAAAAGCGTTAAGAATACGAACTTTACTTAAGGATTGAGCTATTTTGATTTCGATTGTGTTATTAAATGGAAAATGATCCAGTCTATTATGGTCACGCGAATATATATATATAAATAAATATTTTGACTGTGTTGTATTTCTTGCTATGCCATAGTCAATTTCAATCAATATTATTGCAATCTTCGGACCCGCTGGCGCTGTTCCCCATCCTCCTCATTTTGCTCCCAGCCATGCTGCACTACCAATTGGCGTCAACAAATTCGCAAGCGCAGAAGGAGTTCCAGTTACGATAAGATAAGACGCAAAGCCAAACAAACTTATCAGTAAAATACGCAGAATTTTTATCGGCTCCCACAAAAGGGGGTGATCACATAGCCAACCAGCCCCAACCACATCCAAGCGGAGAGGGGGAAACTCTCGCTTTCTCTATATTTTGGGATCTGCATACTTACACAATAAACTGCGGCTCGCTGGTGGCAGCTGCCGCGACTGTGGCTGCCTCACCATCGGATATATCCACCCAGGCATCGCTGTTATCACTGGAGCCGGCTATCGAGGAGCGTTTATTGTGCGCTTTTCCCCCGCTGCTGCTGCCCGCGCTACCTGCACGACTGCTGGCCAGCGAGGAGCGACAGCCACCGTTGATGCTGCCATAGATCACGCCGGCAGCTAGCGAGGATTCATAGAGACTATTGGTGCGATGATCCGAGGAGATGGTTAAAGTAGAGCCGCTGCTCGAGAGCTGTACTCCCGTTGACCTTGCCACAGTTTCTGTGTCTGTTGTAGTTGTTGCTGCTGCTGCTGTTGCTGATGCAGCTGTTCTTGTTGTTGTTGAGTTTCTCCTTTTGCGATAGTTGGAGATGCTCTCGTAGCAATTGGAGCTTAACGAGATGCTGTCCGTGTTAGGCTGAATGCACTTGGTCGACATGGACTCGTAGCAGCCCGTGATGGTATCATAGATATTCTCATCATCCTCATCCGTGGAGTTCTGCACAGCTCTCGTTTTGGAAAGGCGACTGGGATGCTTGGGTTTCGCGGGCGCTGGACGCAATATTTGCGGAGATTTGGGCAGCACCCGCTTCGGTTTGGGCAACTCCGGCAGCTCGTCGCGTGTATTACGACCCAAAGTGCCCACTGTTGTTGTTGGCGTTGTTGTTGATGTTGGTGTTGTGGGCGTGGGCGTGGGCGCGGCAAAGGCTTCATAGTCATCGTTGTTGCTGTTGCTGCTGTTGGAGCCGGCAATGGACTCGTAGCCCTCCAGCCAGTTGCCACTAGTTGCGGCTGCAGTTGGAGCAGTTGTTGTTGTTTTTGCTTCCTCCACTGTTTGATAGATGTCCTCTGTGGGTATTTGTGACAGCTCCTCCTCCTGGCTTGTCAATGGCTGCGACTCAGTCTTGTTCTCCATTGTGGGCGTTATGGGCTCATAGATGGGCTCCTCCTCCGCCTCCTCATCTGGCTGCTGCTTGCAGTCATTCTGCAGTTGCTTTAACTCCATAATCATCAGCTCGCTCTCGATGGCATTCACTAGGCCCAAGTTGACAGCTTGATAGAGCAGCGGCTGATTGTTGGATATCTGCTTGGCCTGATAGATGAAGGAGCTATTGGGCAGAATTCGCTGCTCAAAGTCATCATTGGCCACCAGCAGCAGCTCTCCGTCCGGTGTTCTCGCTGGCCCGCCAAGCACCTTCAACTTCAGATCGAGCTCCTCCAAGGCGTCTAAGATTTTGGCATCCGCTTCAATGCAGGGCGATAGATCGGGTTTCAGCTTTTGCTCCGGTTGCAGCATTGTCATCGAAGCTGTTGCCGCTGCTGCTGTTGCTGTTGCTGTTTTCTTGTTGCTTTTGCTAAAGGGCAGCAATCGCAGCTTCTCATAGATTGCTGAATATTTGTGCTTGCGCTTCTTCTGGCGCTCCGCTGTTACAGCCTCGTCATCCTGCTCATCCCTCTCATAACCCGCGTCCCGCTCATCGCAGCTGTGCTCTTTCGCCGGCTGAGTTAGCTGTGGTTCAGCTTGTGGCTTTGGTTTGCTAGCATTGCTATTCACATCAACGGGCGTTTTGGCCTCCTCGCTCACCACATCCAACTTCAGCTGCACCTCGGCCAGGACTTGTTGGATTCGGGCGCGCTTGTTGCGCATTTGCTTGCTGAGACTGAGCGTGCTGGGTCGGAGTTGCACTTGCTGCTGTGGCTTCAGTGCAGGCACCACTGCTGGCTTATCCCACTTTTCGAACTTCTTAATATTCCGCTGCACCATCGAGCTGAGTCGGGATGACTCCGAGGACGATGGCGATGGGGTGGATTTCTCTGAGCGCTCTGCCCGCTTCTCCTGCTGCTGGTCGGCGGCTGTTGGCTTCTCGACGATCTTGTAGACATGCGAGCCACGCGACAGCCAAACGCCATTCTTGCGCTTCACCTGATCCAGCAGGCGTGCATCCTTCTGGATGATCTCGTTGAACTGCTGCGTCAGCTGACGCACCAAACTTCCACTGCTCGAAGCAGCAGCCGAGGCTGCGCTGATGCCGGCGCTGGCATCGTGTGCCTGTTGTGCCACGCCCACATTGAGAGTGTGAGTGTGTTGGTTTGTGGGTGTGTGGGTGGACATGCGACGTGGCGTATGATGCTGATTGTATGATTTGCCTGCATGTGTTTTGAAGCTGTATTTGCGTCGTGTGACGCGTGACGTCACAGTCGTCGCTGTAGTCGCTTTTAACTCTGGTAGCGATTCGCTGCTGCCGCCAGTTGCTTCGTGACTAACCCGAATCGCTGGCATCGACTCAGCTGCTGCTGCTGCTGCTGCGTCTGCTGCTGCTGCTGCTGTTGCCTGCTCACTGATAAGATTCGACTGTTCAGTCGCTTGCTCTGCTGATAGCGAGTTGGACTGCTCTCTTTTGGGCATGACGTCCTCGCGTTTTGGCCACTGCAAACGTTCGCCAGCTGCGCCGCCCGCTTTAACAGCGGGAAACGTCGCCGTCGCAGTCGCTGTTGTGTGCGTCGCAGTTGCGTCGTTGTCGCGTCGCAGTTGATTTTGCATCTTAGCCTGTTCGGCGTTTTTATATTTGTAGAAATTGTCCTTGTCGCGCTGCAGTTGCTGCAGCTGCGTTTCCTGCAGATTGTGTAAGCTGGCCGCGCGTTTTGCACGCGTTTCGAGCGCGTTTGTCAGGCTGGGCCAATCGCGGGCGTTATTAAACGCGTTCACCAAACAACTAACCGATTTATTCCACTTGCGCAGTGTGCCCAGTCCCGAATGTGACGTCGACTGTTGTTGCTGTTGTTGTTGTTGTCGCTGATAAGCTGCTGCCTCCTCGCTGGCGCTGCTGATACGTTTGCTCCACAGCAGACGCAATGTTTGAACGCCGCGAAAATCGCGAAATGCGCGCGTTTCACAATTGCAGCCGTTATTGTTGTTGTTATCGTTATCGTTGGCGTTGGCGTTGGCGGTGGTGTTATCGTTAACGTTCTGTTTGTTATCGTTATTATCGTTCGGCTTATCGTTCACACTTGCACTTTTCACCAGCCAACCGAGTATTGTCTTTTCTTTACGCGGCGACGACTTTGGTGTTGCTATTGTTGTTGTTGCTGTTGCTGTTCCGTTTGCATTCCCACTGGGATCGCAGCGACTTGTTGTTGTTGTTGTTGTTGTTGCTGCTGCTGCAGCTGCTGTTGCAGCCGCATCCAAATTCAAACCAGATGAGCTCGCCATGACGTCCGCTGACAACTGCATTACTATGATTATGCGTAAAGCGGCTTCTTTCGCCGTCAGCGATGGCCAGTGGCCAATTCACATGGAAGCTGTCGCCGTGAGGCCTAAAAAACAGAAAAACAAAGACAACAACAAGAGAAAGAACTCATTAGTTAAAGCAAGACAAGAAACACAAGGAGAAAGCGCCTGAAAAGCGGTGAATGAGCAGCCAACAACTAAAAGAAATATCTCTCAAATGAGTCTTGATATATGCATGTATATGCCGCAGCAAGCAGGTGGAGGGCAGGCGGCGCCACTTGGTTGCATGAGCAGCAAAGCAAGTTTGGTTTCAATCAATATGAGATTACGACAAGTGTCCTACATGTATATCAACATTGATAAAAGATAATACAAATTGGGCCACGGCATAAATTAAATAAAAGAAATTATATTTAAATAGCGTTCAAAATGATAAGATATGCAACCGCAAATGGAACGGATTGAAATGTGCATTTTTTAGTTATATTTGTTTGCCCCAAATAAAATATTCATTTACGAGCAGTTTCTAGAACCAGCTTGTTGTTGGTCGTCGTCTTCTTCTTCTTCTTCAAACTGCTCTCTCAGTTGGAGCTAAGCTAAGCACTGTCACAGCAGAGCTCTGCTTAGGCCACATTTATTATTGCTTTAGCCTCGCTTGTGCCCACATAACGTTGCGTATGCGTGATATGCTTTTTGACTGCTCGATCTTATCGATAACTACATACGAGTATATGTGTGGCATGTATAAAAATATATAATAAAAAGCTTGCCTAACTGCCGCACACGTTGTTGGCCAGCCCCCGCCCCCCGTTCCCCACCCCTGTACGCCTCTGCGCTCACGTTTTTGTCACACACAAATGCCAATTATAATGAGCGATTACATAAAAAGCAAAAATTTCTTTGCAACGCCGTCGAATGGTTTTTAAGCCGCTTTTGTTAGCTGCTACTGCTGGCGTAGCCGGGGCTTCTGCCTTGCGTTGTGCCCCCCTCTAACCGTTCCATCACTTTCCCACTCCCCACTTTGTTTTTTTTTAGCTGCCTGCCACCACTTGCGACGAACACGTTGGGAATAACAATACAGTTTTGCGCTATTGCAAATGGTATTTAAACAAAATATTAAATACGAGCCATGCTCACACACGCACACGCACACACACACACCCGCACACGCACACACACTGGCACACTTGCAATGTAAATAAGAAGCTAAAATTGTTGATTACGCAAACTTTTTTGGCCATATTTTCATTTGACTTCATTTGGCGCCTTTATAAAACTTAGGCAGTAATCCATTGAATTGTTTATCTTTGGCTGTTTTGACATCAACTTTCGCGTCTGTTGAGTGTGAGCATCAATATATAATTCAAATTCCATTGACTAAAAACGTGTCTAGAAGTGTGATTCCCATGGCTTACCGGCAACCAGCTGCGTGTAGATTTATCTGTATCTGCTGGCTATTCTTATCGCTGTGTGGGAATTGCATAAAAGATTTGATCAAAATCTTTGCTTTGATTATAAAAATAAATCTCATGCTTGTAGATGCAAAATAAAATTAGCATGCAAATTGAACTGAAATTCAATTAGTTTATAAGTCGAAAAGGTGCGACGCATTCAAATTGAGTTTTATGTGTTAGTCGATGCCATTTTTGGATTGAGACACTCCAATGTCACAGTCGAGCAAAACTAAAGGCCAGCTGACAGCCAGGTTAACAACTTATTGGCCCGGCCAATACGCACACAATTCACCAACACCAATACCAAGATAACACATAACGACAACAGCAATGAAATGCTTTGCATATTAAAATGACAAGCGTTAATCCAAAAAGGGAAAATGTAAACAATGCACAGCCGTCGGATCTGTATGAATAAAAGTGTGTGTTTGTGCAGATGAAAACAAAAGTCTGGCAAATTTGTAAAGAGAATCTCTTTTTGCATATTGTATCTATATATATGTGTATATATCTATATATATATATATATATAGATGCACCTGCAGCTGTGGCACTCTTTATATGGAATGCATGTATGCGTACCCTATTTAAAATAGTTTACAGAAAGTGGCATAGCTAACCTGTATACATCTCTAAGTCTTAAGTTGTGTAAGTCTGACAGAAGCATCTACGATCCAACAAAACCAAAGCAGATCTATTTATATAGATACAGATGAAAATAGATTAACTACATCCATAAGAGCCACAAGCCAATTAGATGTAGAGAGAACATTACAGCTTTTAATCGAGCGTAGAACTGACTACAGGGTATGCTATAGTCCGGCGGTCATTTCCCAGATGCTTTTTTGTTTTTATTAAGTTATGCATTTGCATTTGTAACTCGAATGGAAATGCCTTTCAAAACGATGCACAGCCTATTGAGACGGAAGTTGCATTATAAAAACTGGTCATAATTTTAGTGAGATTTTCACAGTTAGCCGCATTGACAAATTCAAGTGGCAGATGGGCGGCAGCAAAGCGGTGAAAGCGATGCAGCTGAAAAGCGCTCAAGTCAAATGCCAGCTCGATAAACAAATACCAATTACACTTACCAATTCGAGGCGTTAATGTGTGGCCAATGACTGATATCATTGTTAGACATTCCAAGAAGAATTGGCGATTAGACACGCATCGACTAAGACAATGTTGAGTGCCTCGATAAAAAGCGACTGCTGAATGTGACTGAATGCGGAAGACACAGCAGTAAATGCAAATATGCTGCAGATATACAATATATATATATACTCGTATATTAAAATATATTGAAATTTCTATAAATGAAATCTGAGAAGAAATGTATTTCTATTTATACATAGCATAGCAAAAAGAGGCATTTTAATAACCACAACAAAACCCCATTAGAAATGTGAAAGTTGACTTTTCTTTTTTTGTCTCTAGCATCTGTGACTATTTCGGCAGCCAACTAATGAACTGCCTTGCGGCAACGATTTAGTGGAGATGCCGTCAAGATCTTAAGAAGCTTTTTTAATGAGCCACCAAAGTGTTTGATAATGAATTCAGTGTGTTATTTGTTAGACAACAACTCAGAGCGATGAATTACAGCTGGGAAAGTAAAAACGTAGTCAAACTTTTGCACGTATCTAGCGAATGACAAATAAAGTCTCGCAATATTCATCCATTGAATGGCTTAAGCCAAAAATATATAAATGAAATGAAAGTTACTCACTTGCAGGACACACTTGATATTTATTTTATAACATTTTAATGGGATTAATAACAGTCACATTGCTCACAACCGACAAGGACCTTCGACTGAAAATTATTTGTTGTCCACAATTTTCTTTGCATTTGATTTGTATTTTGTTGTGGCGGTTGCCGGGACAACCAATCCATTCAAATCAACCACTCGAAACGGCTTTCAACCAACTGAAAGGCACCTCAGGCCTCTCAGGTCGGTCGCAAGCCAACCCTTAAATGTGGCGGAAATTCACCCTTAAGTAGTCAATGCCACACGTTGGGGCTGGTCAACGTGTCGTATGCTTTACACACAGCATGTTTAACGAGCGTAAACAAACAAATAACATTCACTGAAGGGGGTTCCTTGGGTCGATAGTTTTCATACTGTCCATTTGAAGGCTTCTGCTGCCCGCTGGCTACTATTTTTCTTTATTTGCATGCCATATGCCAGTTAGTCCCGCTGTCCGTCCAGCTCACTTGCTGTCCACTTGTCTGTGGCTCCCTTTGTGCGAATTTGTGTGAAGAGTGTCGCGCTTTGTGTCTGTTTATTCAGTCGTACTTCTTTTTAGCTTAAGGCAAACTCAATTTGCTAAATTAACGCGTGTAGAATGTGTATACAAACTATAAATACCATAAATATATATAAATACCATATGCGTTGCAAAAGAAGCATAACAAGCTAGTTTTCGACAGCATTTAATGGAAGTTATATATATTTTTGATCTAAATATTGATTGTAAAATCTGCTGATTACGCCCGTATCTATCTAGTAGAGTATATATTTATGTGGGCTGATAAAACTGCTGTGCATTAGTCATTTAGTGCTTGTGGCCACAATAATTGAGCAATGCATTGTTTCACTGCTTTTATAGCACTTTGACTTAGTCAGCTTCCCCATTTTGAACAATTTAAGCTTTTGCTTAAATACTTAAGCACTGATAATACACGGGCCTTATCTGCCACGAGTCTGTGACAAACTTCAAAAGCTGTTTCAAATCAATTTGCTTGCTGACTGCAACTTTCAAGTCTGTGTGTGTGTGTGTGTGTGTTTTATATAGTTAATGCACTTGTATGCATATTAACTGCATTCCAAGCATTGTGGCAACTCTGTCACACACACACACACACACACACACACACACAACACACAGAGCAAAAGAACCGCAACAAGAGGCAATTGGTTGGAGGAGGTGGAGGTAGGCTAAGAGACCGCATAAGGCACAGAGGCGTGTAATTAGCGTGCAGCATTGGCAAACTAAACTTAATGTTGCTTGTTGCTTAGCTGTTGTTGTTCGTGTTGTTGTTTTTGTTGTTGTTGTCGTTGTTAACAACACGACAACGGTAGCATATGTCTTATAACCGTAAGATGAGCCGACTGAGCTGTAGGCACAACATGCCACCAAGTATTGGCCATAGGCCAGGCGCAGAGGTCAGTTCTGAGGCCAGACAGCAACAGCAAAGCACACAACAATATAAAAAAAAAACCACAAGAATAATAAAAAAAAAACGTCGCAGCTAAGCAGTTTACAGTTTACAGTTAAAGAACAGCTAAGAGCGCAAAACCAAAAGCTAAAGCCTCATTCCATTTAATTACCATTAAGTCAAGTCAGAAACAGCAGATGTCGCCATATATAATCCACAACTGGGCAGCAGTGGCATACGAGGCAAGCACTCCTGAAATTGGAAGGCTTGGCAGCCTGTTCTTGGGTGAAATTTGTTCGGATGCCTGTTGTTGTTTGTGTTGTGTGTAACTATTTTTATATGTGGTTTGGCTAGATTCTTGGCTTTATTTGCTTGTGGGCGTTTCACTTTTTTCGAGCCACTTTCGTTTCACTTTACACACACATTCACACACAAACACATTACGAATAAGCACAGCCATAGAATGTGTGTGCCAAATGTTGATTACTTTGTTTATTGCGCATATTTGTTCAATAATTTCAATAGCTTGGCAAAACCAACAATAAATGGCAACATAAACACAAATCAACAGCTCAAAGCGCGCGCGCAGCTCAAAATAGCGACAGAGAAAGAGACAGCGAACGACAACACCAAGGCAACCGACACGGCGAACGACTGCAAGGCAACTGAATAGTTGAGCTGCTGTCGCTGTGTCGATTGGCTTGTCGAACGAACGTCGACGGCGACGTCGACGCCAGCATCGACAGCGCAGTGTTTGCGTTTGTGTCTTTGGCTTTTGGGTCTCGCGCTGTTTCGCATTCTTGTGCGCAGTGTGGCTGCATTTTGTTCTGATTCTTTTCATTCCGCTGCGCTTGCGCTGTGTTGCGGCGCTGCGCTGCATTTCTCCAGAAGTATGCGACGCCGACGCCGCAGCGACCTACAAAGACTGCTGCTGCTTGGATGATGTTCTGGCGGATGCAAGATGCAATATGCAGCTCAGTTGCAGTTGATTAAACAGCGCCTGTTCTTTGTGGGCAGCGTTCATTGGCATTTGGCAACTGCGGCAGGGCGGCATTTTAATGAACTAAACAAATCTTAATTAAGTCGCTGGGACCTCTAATTGATTTAGTGCTTACTATTTCCTCACTTCATCCTCAGCATTCTGTGTTCGACTCTGGAATGTGGTATGTCTCTGCACAGCCAGCTTAAATCGCATTAGAGACGCGCACGGAAACAAGTTTTAGCTTCACTTTTTTTTTTTTGGTTGTTGTGACGAAAGCCTAACACCAAAAAATACACACACACACACAAGCGCATACTTACGAGACAAAAACAAAACCAAAAAAAAAACAAATGAAATTCAATACCAGTTCAAGTCGCAAGTTCTGGCCAAGTTCAACAGACAGAGGCAGGCAGCAAACAGCAAGCAGCACAAAAAACAAAACCAAAACAAAGGCGCGCAAAGCAAAAGCAAAAGCAATTTGTACATTTGCTTTTTGTTTTGTTTGTTTTGTTTACATCTTACGAGCGGCGCTGTGTGCGAGCGAGACGCAGCTAGGGCAAGCCCCACTGTTCAGGGTGACCATGCCAAGCGGCTGAGCGCTGTTAAACTCATCATGGCGGCAAAAATATTGAAATGCATTTAACAGTTGCTTATCAGCCAAAAGAAACTGTGTCAACAATAACGTAAAGCACTTTGGGAAGGATGCGATAAAAACACGAGACAAAGCCAAAGAGTTGTGCAAATTTTCACAAGCCCAAAAATTACGACGGCCTGTAAACCTGGTTTTCGTTTTCATTCAATTCAATGCGCCTATAAAAAAAAACTAGCAAAAAGCGGCAACCACAACAACAACAACAGCAAACCCAACATGGGCCTGTCAGCAACAAACAACTCATAGAAGGAGAGGGGGAGGGGAGGGCTGGCTGGTGATGGGGCTGCGACTGCGTATATTTATGAGCCAACAGCATGTGGCAAGCTTAAAAAAAAACACCAAAAAAACAAGCAACGACGACAACAACATTGCATGTGCCCCGGACACTTGTTGCCCACTCTTGTGGCCACGCCCCTTTACTAATTTGCATTTAGCGGCTGCCGCACTCCACATTTGTGGGCCAACAGTGCCACGCCCAGCCAAACAATGCACATTATTCATTTCGCAGCAGCAGCAGCAGTAGCAGCAATTGCCCTACTTGAATCTTGAATCTCAGATGTGGTACTTGTAATTTGAATTTGTTGTTGCCACTTTGTTGACTGACGCAACCATTTGGAGACACACACTCTGCCTAGAAATCTCTACACAGGTGCCTGCCGCACACAATTGGGTATATTTTACATTACGTATCATTTCTACTACTATAATTACTACTATACTCTTCCCAGTCTAATTAATGTGCTGGTTTTTTTTTTATCATGGTTCGTAAAGTATGCATAGAAATTGTATTCATGTTGGGAAAAATTTACTTGTCAAGTTCCTTAACTTTGTCAAATCAAAATTAAAACAAAAAACCATATTAATATCATATCAAAAAAAAAAAAAAAAAAAAAAAAAAACACTTGTAAACAAAAGTTAAAAAAGACAGATAAAAAGACAAAAAGATAGACCCGTATTACCTGCTCGAAGCCAGAACCATTTGGGAATTACTTCAATGAGTACGTTGAAGAAAGCACCACAAAATATGCAACACTTTTTTTCAAATGTACTCGTAGATTGTAACTCACTGCTATTATTCATTCTGTTCCAAATCAATGTTTTATAGCCTTTGAATAGGTTGATTAATGTTTAAAATATAACTGTTAAATAAAAAAATATATATATATATATATCATATCATTTTAAACAATCAGCGGCATTTTCACGCTTCTTCGTATAATAGATAAATGAAATTTTATATTGTGTTTTTTGGTCTAGTTAATTTATTTTACAACTAACTCATTTGGCAGCTGTCGCCAGCGCGATCGTCTTTAAGATTGGGCTATAGATATATTTATATAAATACATATACGAGTATATGTTTAAATTGTATAGGTGAGAAATTCATGCGAGTTTCCTGCTGAGCAAGCGAAGCAGCAACTTTCCAAATGTCGCATGCAATTGAAGTTTGTAATTAGAAATGTTGAATTTTCACTTTGCAGCTCCGATCTCAGTTCTCAGTTTGTTAGATCGACCTTGGCCAATTTAAACGTGATTTGTGTGCGATTCGCAGCAGAGACTGTGCCACGTACTACACGCGGTCGCTGGTCGTTGGTCGATGATTCGTGATGAATCAGTTAACTGGCTAAGGCATTTCGCACACAAGATGTAAGTCGAGAAGAAAGTCAGCCAGCAACTGCGCAATCAGCTAACTGCCGTGTGGGCATTTCATTTTAATAGATGGGAAAAAACATGTGTTTCTAAATAGACGTCATAAGAAGACATCGAAAAGGGGATTTGGGGATTTGAAAATACTTGTTTAAGAGTCATTCTCTATTTGGAGATTTGAGCTGTTTTTGATTTAAGTAAAGTTAGCATCTGTTTAGGTAATTTAATCAGATAACTTATAGTTGTAACTCCATTTCAATAGTTTACAGGGCATACAAAATGAGCTCATTCGTTAAAAAAAAATAAACTACAGCATTCAATGAACTTTCTGGGCCATAAGTTATTGCATGATGGGCCGCCCACAGACTGGCTAACACCATTTTTTTGGCCGTTTGCTTTACCTGCCAAATTGTACAACATTGAACTATATAGAATACTATAAACATATTCAATGCGAAATCATTGTCGCACGACTGTGCAAAAAAAAAAGCAAAGCCAAATGCCAAACGCATAACAATGAGCAAAATAACTGAATTCGAATTTCACGAAAAACAATTCACCCAAATTGCCAAGAAATTGAGTTTCACGAAAAGGAATATAAAAAACCACCTGATATTGATGATGATGTTGATCATGATGACGCTAACAGCATGATTAGCATATTCCATGAAGCTGAAATAAAAGCCGCGATGAAAGTTAAAGCTGATCAGCGCTGACAATCGATCAGCGATTAGTTATAGTCGCGTACTTGCAATGCGTACATAATTCGCTGCAAAATGTCAGAGACTAGTTAAATGTCGAGCGATTGTCTTAAAAGCAACAACATGTTTTGCCGCTTTTGTCTATACACAAAAAGACAAAACGACAACAACAAAAAAATGAATAAAACTGCTGATGTGAGATGTATAAAACATTCGCAGCACTCTGGCTGGCAAAGTTCATTGGCTGTCGCGACAAATGCATTCAGCAATGCAATAAAAAGCAAACAGCAAATTTGCCGGACAACAACAAAATTCGAGAGTGAACCGAAATGCAGCCGCGTGAGGAAGTGGACTGTTGCCAGGCACTGTAATTGACCGGTTTCCATTCGGCTTTGGTCTTGTCCACTCTGTGTGTGTGTGTGTGTGTGTGGACCACTTGACTGCGCTTTCTTTAGCTTTGGCTTGATGAGTCAGAGGCACAGGAATGCCCCTAAAGACACAGGTTAAAACCACAACAACTAAGTGGCCAAAAAAAAAAATAAATAAAAAAGACAGGTCAGCTCAACACTCCGGCAAGCCACAAGCAGAAATACCATATTTTATTTTTTTATTTTTTTTACGGTTCGTTTTACTCGTGTTGTGGAAGTTTTAACTTCTGTTATGTCTTCAATTTGATGTATGGAATAGGCTTACGTGCTATTCTTGTCGTTTCAGTCTTTAGTTGACGTAAGAGTAAATATGGTTGATTCCGAAAAACTAAACTTTAACTTTTGCTATCATTATTTCAAAGTTTCAAGATCAAATTTGCCTTTCTCACAGTGTATCGTTAGCATAAAGCTAATTTAATTGTACCCAAATTGAGCGTTGAGTCAAGCAACAAAACTGTCAGCACGCCTACCAGCAAATTATGTGCATCTATGAAATACAGATCTAAGAAAAGAAAAAAAAAAAAAATATATATATATATCTACAATTACACATTGGGCCAAGAGACTCACCCACGTTAGAGCCAAATTATATGGCGGCAATCGAAATAATAATCATACTTACATAGCTCATAAGTAGTTATGCAAATCTTGTGCTAAATAAGATGATGAAGAAGCTGAAGCTGAAGCTGAAGCTGTGAATTCATTGCGTTCCCATTCCCATTCCAATTGACTGGAAAGTGACATGAAAAATGGAAAGTACTTCATCTGAAATCTGTTTACATATGCATGTGTGTTGACTATATAATTGTGTGCACAACTATATCATTATGGTTAATTTATCGAGTGATAAAACAGAGACTGTGTTGAAAAACGGAAACATGGCAAATTGCTTTATTACAGAATTACATTGACATTACTGGACTCCAGTTAAAGTAGTTCACTTACGTCTATGGATTATGTATACACCAGACACACACACACACACACACACAGGCATCGCGAATATTTGCTTAGCTTGTTTTAAGTGAGACAGGAGGAAATTGTTGTATGTGCACATTGTGCACCAACCAACAAACAACATGCAACACAAACAAACAAAAATGTTCAAGCAAATATTTTGAATGTTTATTTCCCTAACTGAATACATATCAATATCTGTATCTAATCACAAAAATTGTATGACAGGAAAAGCTTTGATAAAATAGATAGCATTGTTGTTGATAACTAGTTGAAAAATATCACAAATTTAACCATTTTTTTATTAAGATTATATACATGTTTTTTAGTCATGTTTTTACTGACAATAAAGTTGCCATTTTTTGGCTACGAAAAAATGATGTTGCACAGTGTAATAAGATATGCAAGTGTAACTATAACTGCCACAAGCGGACATCGCATCTCAGCCACTTAAGTCAACAAAAACATTGGCCAAGCTGCAGATGAGCAGAGCTTTCAAGGTTGAAGGGGACAAGCTTTCCGCTTCCCGCGCACTGATCTCCACTGCTCTCCACTGATCTATCCAGTGTAGACTCTTTGTCGGCGGCCAAAACTTTCAACGGATTGTGCGGGTCCAACCTTTATTTGTCTTTAGCAGCTTTCTAAAGTCAGGAAATCGCATCTCAAAAGAAGGGCGTAAAAAACCAAATAAACAAGTAAATAACTCAATTTGTTGTCGCTGCCTCTATAAATAAACACATGTTTGTATGTATGTATGTAGATATGTATGTATTTCTGGAGTTAGAGATTATAAGTGTAAATTTCAGTGCGTTATAAGTGTAGGGATTTATATAGAGCAAATCAGCAGAAACAAATACAATTGACATGAGTCACAGTTGCAGCACTCATAAAGCAAAACGATACCAAACAAATTTATATTCCACAAGGAGAACGTAATTTACGAGAAAAATTGCGGCCTGATAAGAGGCAGCCACTGTGCGCCTTTTAATCAGCATATTGTAAATAATATTTACTCGGTTTTATTTGAGCATTATAAAGAGCATTTCCTTTGTTACTGTTGGACTCTATATGCAACATATTAAACAGTCATCAATTCTTAATTGTCGCCCATTAATTCTTATTAATATACTTACATTTTGACGTATTTTGTTACTTTGGTTTTGCTTAAAATCAATTTTAAAAGGAGCACTTCACTCTGCTTGATTATAATCTTTGCTTGAATTCAGCTCTATTATGTGAAAATAATCAAATTATGAGACTTCTTTTCATACACAAATAAGGCGAAATAATAATTTATTTGTTATCGTTTTAATATGCGAATTTTTATTTGTATTCACTTTCCCAATGCCGGCAAGCGAACTGTTGCTGGAATTGGGCGACGGGCTGCAGCACTTGCCACATCTTGTGGCGCACACTTTTACTTTTGTTTTGTGGCAAACACACACCAGCACTTTGTACTAATTGCTAGCGCTCCACAATCGATCAATCACAACGGGCCTGCCATCATTTAGTTGCACAATGCCAATTGGTTTCGATAATAAAACAGAAACATAAACCGAAAATCTACGACGACGTCGAACTCCGAATCGTAATCCGAAACTGAATTTACAACGCGACCCGCTTCGCTGCTAATGGCTTTCTTACGATCGCGTTCGCGGGCACAACAAGACTGAAAAGTGAATAAGACCTAAAGCTGAAACAGTCAGCGCTGTCGACGATATCGATACGAAGCCGCTTGGAGCTGAAGCTTTGCCGCCGAGGAGGTCAGAGAGCGCACGAAGGCACAGCGAATGTGGATGATGTTGCATTAAGAAATAGACTGCAATGATTGAAAAGCTTGGACAGCAGCCAATTAGTCTGCGCCGTCGTCGAGCTTTCAGGCAAAGTTGTCTTCTACAGCAGAGAAGGGCAGTGCGTGCGTGCGGTATAAGAGCATCGACAGCCGCTGCCTGGCAAGTCTACACAAAAGCTCAACAATTAGGCAAAGTTCTGAGAAAATTTACTGAGGGCTGTTTACCCGTTTAACAGTAAACCATATGTTGCTCCCATTTCGGCAAACACGCAAAAACAAAAAACTTGTGTCAACATCAGCGCAACAATTAAGAATTCAAAACAAGTTATGGCCAACTACTTATATAGAGCTTCTCTGGCTGTGCGGCTTTATTGTTTTTATCGCCCAAGGGGGTTCGATCAGCATAAAACAAGAAACGATGCGGATATTAGAAAGTAAAGTAAAACGCTTGAAGATGTTCAATGAAATTGCCTGTGTGCGAGTGTGTGTGTGTGTGAGTGTGCGTGTGTGCGAGTGTACATAGGCCAATGCTGCTGCCCACCTGTGTGAAAATTGGCCAAAAGTGAGCGTTTTACTTGCCCAATTTGTGTTGTCCAAAGTTGTCGGAAAGGAGAATAGAAAGAGGCGGCGGCGGCAGAGGATCAACTTGATGTGAAAGTGCTGTGCCCACAGAATACTAATGTAGAATGGCAGTGAAAATGTTGAAAATGCACTGCGTCATTTCCTGTTAAGAAATAAAAATAATAATCTGAAAATCTAGGCGCGCAAGGCAAACGTGTGTCCAAAAAGTAAGGCTAATTGACCAGTTGGAAGCTGTAAAACTTGTTTGATTTGGCCACGAAAATCACCACAAGTTGCAGATTAGATTTTGACACAGGAAGCGATCAGATTGCATTCTGTATGTAGTGCAGCATACTCGTATCAAGTAATTAGTTGCTTGAGCTCATTAGATAATCTCGCCAGGGTTAGTTATTATCTGCCAGTTGTTGTCGTCGTGGTTGTGTTTTATCACACTGTAAACCCAATTCAAAGACGTTGATGCAAGCTTAATTGTATGTATACTTTATTCATAGACCGCTTTTTACATACTCGTATCTTTTAAACTCTTGCCACATTTGTTAGTTAGTAAATCTTTGTGTAAACATGCTACTTACTTTTTAACCATTTGCAAATTTTGTCGCTGGTGCAAAATTTTAGTTGAGGGTTTTGTTTTTAATGTATTTTGTTGTTTTGATTAGAGTTATTAAAAGATTAAAGAGTAAACGTTAAGTTTTGACACACACATACTCATCATACTCTCTCATTGGTTTGTGAATCGTTTTAGTATAAGATTTTTCTTTCGTTATTTTAGTAAAATAGTTTTTAATTTTCTTGGAAACGTTATCTGCAAGACGTTTTCCGTTTATCACTCTACGTTCAATATCATATATTGGTGCGAGAAAAGGGTGCAATATGTCATGCCATATATCATTTGGTAAATATATTATAAATTAAAGCACAAGTGCTGCAAAGTGGTGCACGGGATTCATTTTGGGTTATGACCCAACAAAAAGGTATATATATTATATCAATCGCATTGTGTTTAATTCTAAGTACATTCAAAAATTGTGACAGTACAAATACTTAAAGCCTTCCCATTACATTTGTTTCTGATACACTTTACATTAACCGATGCAAAATAGTCGCAACATCCCTGATAATCGTTGATCCACCCCTTGATTCAGTAGATAGACAACTTAAGCACAGTACTCTTTTAATATATATATATATATATATATATATATTCTTGTTTATGTTCGCATATTATATATTTATGTACATATATATATATATATATATATATATATATATATGTTCTTTTCTTTTATTCAAACAAATTTGTGTAACTTAAGCAAAGGCGAACAAACACACAAAATGATGTCCTTCTGCTTCTTCTTGCTGTTACTTTGCAACGATTTGAATTCATAAGTTGTTGAGATAGTTAATTAATATATAATACAATAAAATAAATATTAATCATAAGAGTAAAATAAAATTACATTCATTTTGAAAATGTTGTTGCTCTTCTTTAAACATATGTATGTATGTGTGTGTGTGTGTGTGTGTGTGTGTGTGTTTTATCCTTTTATCATCTACTAAAGTTTGAATTCTTCCCTTTTTGTGAGTGGATTTTTGCATTTGTTATATTTGCTGTATTTTACTCCTAAACACTAAACATCTTGTGTGTTCGTGTTGTTGTTGCTGTTTTTGCTCATTTCCATCAATTTCACTAAACTAATATTTAAAATTTCATTACTTTCACACAATGCACTTAACAATTTCGTCAGAAAAAATCATATCAAAGAGTCTGCATACTTTTCTATTACAAAATATATATTCATAATTAATATTCTTCTTCTCATTCTTCTTGTTGTTGTTGTTGTTTTCACTTTATAATCAACCCGAGCTGGTCCACCATTTGGTCACCAACTGTCCAGTTGGATCCTTAAGTCGAAATCGCATCGTTCAGCAGCGCATTCAGCTCCCGAATATGCTGGGCCTTTGAGCCGGTGGCGGTTGAGGCACCACAAGCGCGTCCAACATAGCTATGGATAGAGTAATACACACACAAATATATATATATATATATATAAATAATTATTTTAATAAAAAATATAAAAAGTGAGTACACATAACAATTCGGCTATTTGATTTGGTTAAAAAACGTGCACTAGATTAGATTGTTGTCTATATAAAGCTGTCATAGCTCTCAGTTGAATTTTAGCACTTTTATGAATTCATGTTCAATGAAATGAAAGAGTTATAGCCAGCGCGAAAGTATTAGATATGATACAAGTGAACCAGGAATAATGCAGCGCAATTTCACAACCAGGGGCAAAAATCCCGTATGAAACCCCACTATATATATACTACATATAGTATATAGGAACATAAAGATTGAAGACGACACCAAACCCAAACATTGATATGAAAACACACGTTGCTTTAATACATTAAAGTACCCTAAATTTGGTCTAAAGATATTTACAAATTATATACACTAGTTATATTTCCGGTCTGGGAACTCCCTAGCAAAGATAAAGTGAACTTTAAATAGATAGATAGAGATGTGTATTTGTGTATGTTTGCTTGCTTTTGGTTAAACGACAAACAGTGAACAAACATACGTAATGCTCAGTTAGGTTTGGCAGCTGGCCACCAGCCCAGTGATTTGCTGGGGGCTTGTATTATATATAAATAATAAAAAAACACATTCAAAAATCGCGCGTGCTACAAACAAGTACAAAAATAAATTAGGACACAAAATTTGGTGCAATAAGATTAGAAAGTTAGTTGAGATATTAAGAAAGTGGTATTAATAGGAATAGAGTGTGTGCTGAAGGGTAGTTTAGTTTTTGGGGGCTTGTTACATGATACGAGTATCGAGCGGGTTCAATGCGGGACCCACAAAAACACAACAACAAAAAATGAGACATGCCAAATTTGCGCTTGAATGAAAATAACGAAATATAAAACCAAACTTGAAACGCACATGGAAAATGTGTAAAGAAAAACAAAAAAATGCTCTGGGAGAGTAAAATTGAACAAATTTACAGAATTAATTTTGGAGTTGTTCAATTAAACGTAAGTCAGATACAGATAGATAGATAGCGAGAGAGAGTAGAGAATTATATTTATTGCAGGTAGATAGATTGATAGGTAGATAGTTTGTTGGTTTGTTGTTGATATGCAGATATCGTAGATAGATTTAGATAGTTATATAGTTAGGTAGAGAGAGAGAGAGAGAGAGTTAAGTAGTTGTTCTATTGACGGCGCATCGAGTATGCAGAGTAGTAGTAGAGTAGTAGATTACTAGATATCTTTTTTTATTGCATTTTGGCCCTCTCACCTAATTTTACGTCCGGTTTTTGTCTTGCGCACGCCCGGCGCTGCCGCAATGCCCTCGGGCCTATTGAAATCGTGACGTACGTTCTTTAAATCGAAATGCTTGGCGGCATTAAACTCGCCAGTGGCCGTAGCAGTTGTGACGCTATCACTTTTATCGGAGGTGAACATGCGACTTAGCCAGGGTTTCGATTTTTGTTCGGAGTTAGAATCGGAATCGGTATCGGATTCGTTATTAGTATTATCAGTGGAGAAGGTGGATTGTTCATCGCTTTGGCTGTAACAATAACACATACACAGAAAGAGAGAGAGAGAGAGAGAGAGAGAGAGAAGAGAGAAGAGAGAGAGGACAAGTTTTTGGTTTGATTTTGCTTATCTTTTTTTTTTTTGATAATACGTTTTCTTTTTGTTTTTTGCTTGCCAATTGGTACTTGATCAAAACATATAGATATACACAAAACGGATAGGATAAGGAATTCAAAAGGAAAACTTTCTTGATCTTAAACAACATCATTAGTTAAGTAAACAACAGAACTGAACGATAATTGTTTGAGAAAAAATAAACAACATATGATCATTAAAAAGCCATGCAAATTAAAATATATGATACGATATGTGGAGTGTGTCTTTGTGTCTGTTTTGTGTATGTGTGTGTGTGTGTGTGTGTGTGTTTTCGGAACACATAAAGCCAGTTTGCACTGATGAACTAGGGGAGTATATCTCTTGTAGTACGACATATTTGAAAGTCTTTTAATGAACTCAAACATGCGACAATTGCGACAGTCAGTTTAGCTGTTTGTGAGTGTGTCTTTGTGTGTGTGTGTGTGTGTGTGTGTGTGTGTGTGTGTGTGTGTGTGTGTTTGTGTGTAGCAAGTTCTTATTTGGAAGAGAGATCTAAAACTAAGGCTGCTAAGAGATAGAAAAAGAGAATAGATTCGCAGCAGATAGTCGGTAACTTTGGGCTCGCTACAGTTCTTAAAATAAAATTAGTAAAAGCTGGAAAGAGGATTAGCTAAAAGCGATGATTGTGCAGAGCACGATGAGATGGTAATAAGTTAAAAACATATGTGATGTTAGGGCAAAAACTAGAAACTGATTATAGAGAACCAAATCAATTGCAAACTAAACTAAAGAGACAGTGCCAGAGAGTGAGAAAAGTGAAAGAGAAACAGAGAGACTAATAAAGAGTAGTGCATCGGGTGCAGTAAAAGAGTATAAGTAAATAAAAAATAGAGAAAACCAACAAAACAAAACTGCAGAAAGCAGCTTAGAGAACCCGAGAGAATTATATATATATACATATATATATATATAGAGAGAGAGAGAGAGAGAGACAGTAAGACAGAGTACAGAGAGTGCGACTTGTTTGTGACTTGTAGAAGGGTCTCTTGTGTTTCTCTGTATAGCTTTGGGGGGCCATCACTTAAATCTACGCACGTACCTGATGTCACGGCTATGGTTCAGCGCGGTGAGGAAACGCGGCTGGACATATGACCAGCAGCCCTGGTTCTTGTGCTCCTCCTGTGCCCACACGAGCTCGGCGTTCTTGTACAGATTCGCTTGCTCCTTGACCAGATCGAAGGGGAAGGGCGATACCTACAAATGCCACAACTTAATTTAGTACAAATTTGATTTGAAAAATGTATCAATGAATAGACGCACCTGCTCCACGCGCACAATGGCAATATCGCTCTCCAGTTGCTTGTCGGTACGTGCCTTGGTCAGATCGTAGTAGACGCGACCCGTGCAGAAGACAACCTTTTTGACGTTGCTTGCATTATCGGCAGCTGGTCCACGATCGGGTATGATGCGCTGGAACTCGCTGCCCTCGCTCATTTCACTGAAGGGGCTCTTGGCCTCGGGGTGACGCAGCAGCGATTTGGGCGTGCACAGGATCAGGGGCTTGCGGAAGGGCATGGCCACCTGGCGACGCAAGATGTGATACAAATTTGCTGGTGTCGTGCAGTTGGCCACAATCCAGTTAATGTCGTGCAGCTGCCTGATCGCAAACTCATCCGACTCGGGTGGGAAGTAGTCGGGATCATCGGAGCTCATCTGCAGAAAACGCTCGACGCGGCACGACGAGTGTTCGGGGCCCATGCCCTCCATGCCATGGGGCAGCAGCATAACCAAACCGGATTGGCGCACCCATTTCGACTGACCGCTGGAGATGAACTGATCGATGATGGACTGCGCCGTGTTGCTGAAATCACCAAATTGCGCCTCCCACAACACCAGAGCATTCGGATTGGTCATGGAGTAACCATGCTCAAAGCCCAGCACTGCGTATTCGGACAGCGAGCTGTTCGATACAGAGTAGGGCGCCTGATCCGGATACATGTGCTGCAGCGAATTGTAGGTGGCCTTGTCCACCAGTTGATGGTGCAGCACATGATGACGATGCGAGAAAGTGCCACGCTCCACATCCTGACCAGAAAGGCGCACATGAATGCCCTCCTTCAACAGTGAGCCAAAGGCCATGGCCTCGCCCAAAGCCCAATCGGCCACCTTCTCATCAACCATCGCCTTGCGAGCAGCCAATACGCGCATCAGACCCCTGTAGAGGAAAAGGATAATTCTCTGCTTGTGATGTGATGTGATCCGTTTGCTACTCACTTGTGAATGACAAATTCAGCGGCATTGGGTGGTGGAGACGAGAAACGATTGCCGATGTGTATCAGAGTCTCCTCCTTGACACCGGTGGGCGCCACCTTCAAGGGGTCCTTGCCCTCAAAGAAGCCAGACCAGGGCGAGTCCAACCAATCCTTGTACTTGACATGCGTCTCGGTCTTGGCCAGAGCGAAGGCCTCCTCGCAAATGTTCTCGTATTTGGCGGCCACAGATTTGACCTCCTCGCCGGTAACGGTGCCCTCGGCAATCAGTTTATCTGCATAGAGATCCAAGCAGTTCTTGTGCTTGCGAATCTTCTGGTACATAAGCGGTTGCGTGAACATCGGCTCGTCGATCTCATTGTGGCCATTGCGACGATAGCCAACCAAATCAATAACGCAATCCTTGTGGAAGGTGGCACGCCACTCGGCAGCGACTTTACACACATGCATCACAGCCTCTGGATCATCGGCATTGACGTGGAAAATGGGCGCGTTAACGACACGTGCCACATCCGTGCAGTAGGGCGATGAGCGCGAGAAACGTGGATCGGTGGTGAAGCCAATTTGATTGTTGGCCACCACATGAATAGTACCGTGTGTCGTATAGTCGGGCAGATCCGACAAGTGCATCGTCTCATAGACAACACCCTGGCCGCAGAAAGCGGCATCGCCGTGAATCAGAATGGACATCACCTTCTTGCCCTCCTGATCGCCGCGATAGAATTGCTCGGCACGTGTCTTGCCCTGGACAACAGGATCAACGGCCTCCAAGTGAGAGGGATTGGCGACAACGGCCAGACGTATGTTCTTGTTGGTCACGCGATTCAAACGCTCTATATATGTGCCCAAATGGTACTTGACATCACCAGAGCCCTAAAATACAACATACAACATAAAAAGTAATAAAGCTTCCAGGAAGACTAGGGCTGTTTTTTTTTTAGTTGTGGTACTCACATCATCTGCGGCCTCCAGGCCAGCAAACTGCGTGAAGATTTGATTCAATGGCTTGCGGCACACATTGGCCAGCGTGTTGAGGCGGCCACGATGTGGCATGCCCATGATGACAGACTCCACGCCCAGCTCGGTGGACACATCAATGATTTCCTTCAGGGCGGGTATCATAATCTCACAACCCTCCAGACCGAAACGCTTCTCCGACGAGTATTTCTTGGCCAAGAACGCCTCAAAGCCAGTGGCACGTGTCAAACGTGCCAAAATTAAACGCTTCTCCTCGGGCGAAAAGTTTAGAACGCCGGGTGTCTCGAAACGTTTGCGAATCCAATTGCACTGCTCCAACGAGTTAATGAACATGAACTCAACGCCTATTTTATTGCAGTATACATTCTCCAGACGATTCAGAATTTCCCTGTGTAAGCAAAAGATTGCAAATGAGTCAATGGATCAAAGTGAAGGTTTGCTGTTAACTCACTTGAGTGGCAGGGAAGCCTCATCGCCACCAATGAAGGTGGTGCTGGGCAACTTAAAGCGACGCTCCATATCTTGCTCGCCTGTTATTTGTGTGTGGATTGTTTTGTTTTCGTTGTTGTTTGTTGTAAGTAAATAAAACTATTAGTCAATAATAGGGGTAAATTGATTTCTATAAATGATGCTTGATTAGTTTTTGTAGGCGTTTGAAATTCGGAGTGTAATGATTGTTCTCTGTATATTGTGCTCTATAGTATATGGTGTACGAGTATATGTAAATACAGATGCGTGCAGATCTGTTTAATATACATATATACAATTGCGAAGTTCTCTTCTCGCTTGTTCTTTGTTCTTATGTAGTATAATTTAGTACATTTTTGGATATATGCAATACATATGTATGTATATGATATAACACCAAAACATGCATCACATTTTACTGTCCAATTGGTTTTCATTACAAAGTGTAATTATATTTTTCCCAATGGCATTTTAATGCCTTTAATTATAGTATCTACGTGAATTTAAAAACAATTAGAAATTGTTTGATTTTTATACTATACGCATATAACAATTGACGACATGCAATCTAATCACAATTAACTTTAAATCAAATGAGAAATGGAAAACAAATCATAAAAACAATAGTTTCACATTACAATAATAAACAATACGTGATCAAATATATAACACTGTACTGAGCAATATAACTTATTTATATTTATTTATATATATATATATGTGGATATTTACTTGGTTCTATTTATCGGGCAAATATTTTGATATTTGAGTGGTTAATTATTTTTTTTTTTGTTGGATTGTGTGCATGAAAGGTACAAAACGGGATTACTAAGTACAACACAACGTCATTTTTGTAGTATAGTGTGGCTTATATATATATATTTATTTATATATATAGTACAGGACTGAACAAAACACAAGTTGTGAAATCAAACGACAATGATTTGGCTTTTGTTGTTGTTGGTTTTGTTTTGTGTTTTGTGTTGTGTAGTGTGGTGGAGTGGGGTAAGGAGAGTGTATTGAGCACCATCCCCCGGCCGCCACCCACATATTGTGTCTACTGCAGGCTCTAAGGCTTACTTACCAAAACTGAAATTAGCGTAAATGGTTTTCGTCGAGGAGTTGCCAGGCAAATCTGGTGTATTAATTTCGAGTGGATCGAGGTGAGCAATATTATGTCCTCGAATCTAACGTGTTCAAGTATTTAATTTTTTTGTTGTGGTTGATGGTGTTGGTTGTGGTTTTTGTGTTGGTTACATAGTAATTTTAACAATGTTGTGTTTTTTTTGTATATTTTTTGATTTTGATTGTTGTTTAATTTGCACAATACGCACACATAATACAAGAGAGAGAGAGAATTTGGAATTTGAATTTGTAACGTTGTTTTATACGAATAAACGAATTGCGTTTCGATTGCAGTTTTTTTTTGGGTTAGGAAGCAGTTAATATAAAAAT
Source organism: Drosophila basisetae (assembly GCA_035041595.1). Classification (NCBI taxonomy): domain Eukaryota; kingdom Metazoa; phylum Arthropoda; class Insecta; order Diptera; family Drosophilidae; genus Drosophila; species Drosophila basisetae. The sequence continues at coordinate 77,048 of JAWNLB010000100.1, forward strand.
AAATGAAAAAATAGAAAAGAAAGATTATTAAAATTGAATAGCATAAACGAAATAATATTTATAATGATAAATAGACAGAAAAAAAAAAACAAATAATAAGGCAGCACAAAGAAAGCAGCATTAGCAGCAACATAGACTTTTATAACAAATGAGTTTGTTCTTAACAATATGGATATGTTTCAGGGCGTATAGACTGAATTATTGACGTTTAAAGCGAGTGGAACAAAACGCTAGGGTGCACTAGAACACAACAGATAGAAATAGGATAGATGGATAACTTCGAGAAAGCCAAACACCGACAGTTACTTACACGTATGCTTATGTCCTTAAACTAAACAGAACTCGCTAACTTAAGGTTTAAAGATATACATGTAGATATAAGTCAAGTCAAAATACTATTTGCCTGCCTGTGCCTGTCATCAACTCCGAATTTCATTTAATATATAAGTATATTATCGAATGGGTTAAATAGGCTTCAAAGCTTCTAAAAAAAAACAAATTACAAAAAAGATATGCTTGCGTGTGTGGTGGGTGTGTGTAGATAATGGTATTGGATGGGGTGCAACTTAGAGCGGGGGTGTCTATGGTATTAAATATGAAGAGAGTGGTAGAGAGAGTTTTTAGAGTTTTGCAAAAAAGAATTTACCAAACAAAAACCCAGAATGCTGCCTGAGCACATCTTCATTAGCGCGACGTGCAAGACCATCGTTGCAAATGTTTTTTTCGTGAGTTAAAATTCCAAGCGGATCCAGATCAGATGCCAAATGACCACGTGACTATATATAGTACATGTATATTCATATATACATATGTATTTCAATATATATATATAAATAGATTTAATTATACACATAGATGTTGAGAGTATATTTTTGAATATTAACATGTCAGTATGTTGTTCTGTTTCAAAAACGTTTTAGATTTTTAAGCATCAGCTAACTAACCATCAAGATTAACAGATAGATAGAAAGAAAATCAAAATGGTGCACAGAAATAATGCAATATGGCACAAAATTTGCTACTACTTAAATAAAAATGAATTCAACTAATCGTATTCAAAGAGATAACTGTTCGAACTGTGCTTAATTACTAACCAAAAACTGAAATGGTAAAATCCTAAAGTCAACTACACTTTAAAATATCATAATGATAATGAAAATAGATGAAACTACTTATGACTTACTAACCAAATGTGTAAGTTTCCAAACAAACTATTTACACATACAGAGAACATAAAAACTACAATGTATTGCATGATTTGGAGGGGAGGTTTGGGAAGGGCTCAATAGGTAAACTGAACAAAAAACCAAAAACTAACTAAGATACTTGTATGTGGGATTTGATCTTTGTACTTATGAAACACGAAACGGGATGGGGCATCTCTAATCAATTTATAAACATATACAGTAAATAGAAACCTAAATGGAAAAAAAATTAATAAGAACAACAACAGAAAGTAGAACGAACAAAACGAACGAAAAGCGCCAACATATACAACGCTTTGCTTTGGCTGCAATCTCAACTGTTCAACTCTATGGGCGACCGCATTGGACCCAGCAAAGGCATACCTGATAGCTTCGAATGATGGCCTGCACGGCCAGATGGTCATCAATGGTCTTGGAGTCGGGCGCAGCGCTGGCAGCTCCACCTAAATTGAAGGCCGTCAGTGGCAACGTGTTCGCCTGCACGGGCGCCAAATTGGGCGGGCTCATGTACGAGTTGCTCCGAAAGTAGGCATCCCAGGACTGTACAAATATATACGATCAAATAAATAATTAGCAAGTGTTTCGGTTGAAACCAGGTCATAAACCTGGTCGAAAATAATCAATAAAACTTGTTCTTTCTACGTGTTTTTAAATAAGCTACATTATTTGGGAGTTTTATGTATATTTGAGACTATCGTTTACAGTGTGCGCTAACGAGAATTTCCACAAACTTGACCTGAGTCACATATATATACTTTTGCTATGGTTTCTGTATGACTGATACAAGGTAATATTGGAAAGGCAGCAGTTCATTCAATTTTGCCGCACAATTAATACTTTCAAAATAAGCAAACGGAAAAAACCTGTTTTATTTTGTACATAAAGCTAATAAAGAAACATGTAAAATTGCCGCTCCAAGGTAATTGAACCGCTGTTAAGAAACAAAAGCTGATCACTTACTGTGTGGACAGAGGCGGGATCACGCAGCCAGGCGTTGTACATCTCCTCCACGTAGGATGCAGTGCTGCCATTGGCAAAGGGTTCGGCGGCTGCTGAGTTATAGGTGCGCACTGCGGCAGCAGCGCTGGCCTTAATCAGCTGTTGAATAATACAGATTTATTTTACATATATCTATATATATATACATTTATTTAGTAGAAATGCTTACCTTTTGACTGCTATTGCTGTTGAGCAGCCATGTGGCAAAGTTTTTGTGCGCCATGGGCGATAGCGCCAGACTAAAGGCCGTGTGTGCTCTATGCATTTTGTTTCACTTTACAAAATAGAACTGAAAGTGAGGGGAGAATAATCAAAAGTAGACAATTATTAAACAGTGTATTGATAAGGCAATTGCAGCTATAGCTTCAACTGGGCTCGACTCGCAACGTTGATTGTTGACAAATATGCAGCAGCGTCGTGTAATAATTGCTGCTTTTGTTGCTGTGTTTGGACAACTGTTTTGATAGTGATAGTAGGAGTAGGAGAGTAGTGTGCGCAGTCAAAGCACCAAACAAAACTAGACGGCAGCAGCAACGCATTCGCTTTTGTAATATATAGATAAGATAATGCAGTCACGTTATACAAGTGACAAAAGTCTGTGTTATTTTTTTTTATTTCGGTGCTTTGCGTCATGGCCCAGACGCAAATTGATTGCAACTTGTTGCCAACTAACGATGATTACGAAATAAACGAGTTAGCCGCCGTGTGATGAACATAAGTGCATGTGATTAACATAAACCAATGTATCCGTGGCGGATACGTAAAGTCTGGAGACTACACTGCTGACCAGACGCGCAAAAAATGTAGCTGATGTTCGAATCTATCCCTTTCTCGCTCACACACGTGACCGACCGACAACGATCGCTGATGACGTCGAATTGACGTCCGCTCGCTGTGTGTTCGCCTTTCTGATAAGCTGCCAAAATTCATTTGCACAATGGTGAAATGTGGTAGATACATTCATACATACAATATGTACATATGATGTACGTACGTATATAAACTGTTGGCTTATTTTTTCTTACTTGTTTGTGTTTGTTTTTTATTTTGTGTGCTGCGCAATTGTCAGCCTGACTTTAATTTCCTTAGCATATTTACTTGCACAACAATCAGATCTCATTGCTTTATCTGTTTCCCAAGGAATATGCCTGATTAAAAAGCAGATATTTGACAAAGTCTGATAAAATGATATAAACCAGCCCCCGAGAGCATTAAATTAAAAATGTGTTGAAAATTGCCTGCAGACGCATTGTTAATTAAATTTTTGCTACCGATAAGTCACCGTTGTCAGCAGATCTATATATACATATATATATATATATACGAGTATATATAATCTAATGACAGAACGTATATGCAAAAAAAAGCTCCCTAGCAATATAATTAATACGTTAACCGTTAACAGGTCACATGCGCTTATCAGCAGACCCGTGGTTTGTTGGGGCATTGGTTCCGGACTCTGCCTCCGTTCCAGGGTCTGGGCGGTCCGACAGACACACGAAATGATCAGACAGGCACTTCAATTTGTCAGCGAGTACTTCGCATAATCATATGTGGGTTAAGTATATATGTAAACCGGTTTGAAGCGGTCACTTAACAGTCGTTACGGGGTATTTGAAAGAGTAGCAGCAAACAACGATTACAACACCAATAATAAGTAGATAATTCAATTCATGGTTCGTCAGCGATGAGTAGTTGCATCCCTCTCTGATTTTCTTTCGTCTGTATGTTTGTGCCGTTATTTATCTGTTTGCTCATTTTTCTCACAAACTTTTTTCATTTATTTATTTTTTTCTTTTTTCTTTGCGAATATTTTTCTGCCGACAAACAACGTCGACGTCGGCGCTTTGGTTACGAAAACAGATTACATAACTGCAAACACACTAAAAAACTCGCGTAAGAGAGCAAAATTCGGTCACACTTTAATAATGATAGCGTAACAAAATAAATAATACATATTGCTAATTAAGATGATTTAAAACAAGCAACAAAATGCCATAATTAGTTTGCTGGCTGACTGCTTTCAGATCATTTCTTCGAAATTGTACTGAAATTGTAACTGAATACTGAATACTGAATACTGAGTGCACTAAGACTACATATGTATGCATTACTTAAAAGTTACTTTAGCAAAACGAACCGAATATATGTACTCGACACGTCGTATCCCACAGATACGTTGATGCCAAACGACTAGGTTTGTTCGTGTTGAGTGCTACGCGTCGACTGAAAATTGCGGCGCAGAGCAGCCGAAAGATTACCCGACCCCGAACTCAATGTATGTTTTTGTGAGTGTGTGTGTGTTCGTGTGCATGTGTTCGTGTGTGCAGCGGCGACGAGAGTAAAATATAACCAAATACAACAAACAGTAAAAAAGAAACACAAAAATTTGTTCAAATCGAGTTGGGGTTTTTTTTTGGTTGTTGTTATTGTTTCATGTACGTTTTACGGAGCCCTAGACAAAAAAGAAGTGCGATAAAAAGCACATGACAAGGCAAAATTTTTCTCAAATAGACATAGATAAATATATAAGTGCATATATATGTACGCACAGTGGAAAAGGGGCCAAGCGCACACTGATAACAATCACTTATCGTGCCCCCTCCTCCTTTTCACTTATCAAAACGACGCGCTACATATATATGTATATAATTGTATAGATTCGTGCGTGTATGTTTAGGTTATATTTGTAGCTGGACATTTTTGTTTACAACCTTTTCAAAGTCCACCAAATGCTCAAGTCAAAGAAATTTCGACAGAGTTCGTCATACGTCTTCTCATTGTGCCGCCCTCACATAATGAGCATTAAAATGTAGAGAGTGAAAATAGAACACATTTCGATTATGGCAAGCAAATGATTCAGCGCTAGTTGAGTCTTTTACACGCATACATACAGACATATATGTAAGCACGCATTGTTGGACTGGCTAATCAATACAAATTTCAAGTTCAAGCACGCGATGCTTGCCCACTTTTAAATTGAGTGCAAAACTCTTATTGGAAATATGCAAAAATTCATGTTAGCCATGACACAAACCAGCAGTGGGACCAACTGCAGCTGCAACCGCAAGTGGAGACTTGACGAGCCCCCTGAAATACCTAAGAAAACTATGCAGTGGAGACTAAAGAAGAAGCAATCGCACATGCAAAAACAACTTCAGTTTAAGTGGACAACGTGCACACACACACCCATACACACACACCCGCACAAGGAGGTCCGCGTGCGTTCATTGAGTAAAACCAGCTAGAGTTGAGCAGCTGCTGAATCTGTGACCTCTTCGCTGTGACTGATCACGCAAATAGGAGTGCGACTTGTTGCTTAAATCACAGTGACAACGCTAGTGATAAGTCGCAGTTTAGTTGGGCATCACACGCCAACAACTTGTGAAACGTTTTGAATATAGCAAAAATGCTGGCGGTGCGGTCGCTCTTTATCCGGAGAGGCAGCAACAACAATGAGCGCTTTTGCTCAGTGATTCACAGGCACGAAAAGCACACGCGGCACTGAGTAGACGCAAAGTTGCGTCATCATTGCAATATTAACAGACTCATTTTACGAGAACATGTGACGTAGAGGGGCCGGCAGCAGCAGCCGGACATCATTAAATTGAGAAATTTCACTTTTCTATACTTTTTGGCAAGCGCAGGCGCATTAAAAAGACGCCCGCTTGCATTATATAAGCACTCTCGCATCGAAGGCCAACGAAAATTGATATTAAAGCTACAACATTGCATTGGCGATTGCAAATTAAAGCTGTTTATTTGTATTCCAGCGCTTGCAGCTCAAAAAGATATTGAAGTTGTAGTTTCCCCGTTATTTCATGAATCTGACCTCAATTGGAAAGTGGCCTAATTTGAATCTGAATAGCATACTTATTGTAGCACATGAAATGTAGAAAGCAGGAATACTACTTAAACATTGTATTAAATATTTAATAACACTTATTATTTGCACTTTATTAATAAACACAAAATTATTACTTTTCTTGTACGCTCCAGTTCCAAACAACTCGCGTTCCAACTCGCGGTGCAATGTGACCGTTACAGCTTAAGTGCATTTTACTATAAGCGAAATATCGATTTAATACTAACACTAGTAATGGTCACACTATATGCGGGGCATAGCGGCGCCATCTGTTAGCTGTGGTGTTTAAAATCAAAAACTAACACTAGATGTCGCCAGCTCGAACGCGTAGATTTTTAGAAATCAAATTAAGTAAAATGGCTTTGCTTTTTTGAAAAAAACAACTGTAGTTGATTTTTATTATGTGTCCAATTAGTATCTGCTATATTCATCCAAACAATAGCCCGTTATCTGATCGGATATGCAGTCAAAGACATCAAATGCCAAATCACAGCTTTCCCCCTTCTGTGGCAACTCCTTACGATTAACGTTATATTTCTTGGTCATGGCCCGCAGACAGAGATTAACCGAACGCAATGTGGCCATAAAGAAACCATGCTCGTGCACGCCCTCCGAGTAGAAGTGCACCAGGCCATCCAACGTGGGCCAACCGTTCTTGTCAATGGCGTTATTTCTGGCATAGACGCAGTGCAGCAGACACTGAAAATTGTCAGAGAGAAAAAAAAGAAACAAAACAAGAGAAGAATATATATACGTAAGCAAAAAGCATTCAATTTGCTGATGCATAAAAAGCAGCTAATATGTATTAAATGCAGCCATAAAATGCACTTCTAGCCATAAAATGCTGCCTGTTCGGTGTGTGTGAAAAAAATAATAACAAAAACAAATCTGCGACTGCGCTTTTCTTTCAATTGTCTCGCAATACTAAATAATAAATAACCCTGACTTTTGAATAGTCGTGGAGAGGGGGAGGGGGGGGGGGGGGGGGCGTGGGGGTTGGGGTGGAGACGTTTGTGGAGGTGTTTATTTTGTATAATTGCACACGCCAAATCATTGGCAACGTTTGGTGGCACTGTCTGCCATTGAATTTAATTGCGGGACAAAAGATCTTTTATTGTCGAGTTTGGAAAAGTTGAAGATCGCGCCGAGATATATTCAGATTCAGTTACTTACGCCCGCAATGCGTTTATCCTCCAGCGGCACAAGAGTTGGATGATAGATGCCCGCCCTGGCCACATCTAGCCGCTTGATGCTGCGCACCAAACGCGCCATGCGACGATTGGGCTCCGGCTCATCGTAAACTATATACTCGTAGTGAGTGGCATTTGGTGGCGCCTCGCTTGGTGGCTGCTGCTGCTGCATAACTTTATCATGCACTGGTGGCCATGAGAAGGACTCGATGAACTCCACACTGTCATCCTTTGGATTCACAGTTGTCTGCACTTGCGACACCTGCTCCTTGAGTATCTCGTAGGCCTCTGCAGTGAGACAAATTGTGCTTGAATTGACGTCCAACATTCGGCTCTTAGCACCTACCAGTTACTAGTTTATTTTTGACCTCTTCCTGGCAATCGCCAATCACTGACTCCACACGTCTCGCTGTGCGCGGCGGGTTCAAGCAACGCGACTTCTTCGTCTCATAGCGTATTATATACTTGAGGGCATTTATTGATGTGATAACACATAAAATATGCACAAGTTGTGTAATTTTCATCCTTCCAGTTTTTCTTTTTGAATGATGCACACCAATCGAACCGCTTAGTTTGGCCACTCTCTGTGGAATGGCAAGCCAAATTTTGCAATTGAAAACGAAAGCATTTTCACTTTTATTTCAAGTGGCCGATGCAGGATTGCCGTCGATGAGTTGGCCTTCCTCTGTGGCTC